>JAQZBX010026684.1:17360-28910 GCA_029593785.1 Cabassous unicinctus | reverse complement strand
TTTTTTTTTTCTTCTGAGTTTCCTTGTACTTATCTCTTGCATTTAAGCTTATCATTATTATTTCTTTTTCCTATTAATTGTATTTCGTTATTATATGGGCTTCATGTTCAAGGAAGGTTTAGATCACAGAAGGGTTACAATGGGGGCTGCAGAGGATGATTGGTGGGGGGTGTCTGGGATGGGGAATTCATGGGAGTAAGTTCATCTGAATATACATGAAAGATATATAAAATTGTTCAAATGATCAAGGGATGGTGCATGGTCATGGTGGGTAGACAATCACTCAATAAATGAGGGAATCTGAATTCCCAGCCTGGAGAGCTCTGCCACATTATCCAAGGGAGCAGTAACAGTCCCCTGAGTGCAGGGGCAGTGTCTGGAAAAAGAGGATGACCCACTGATGGGTTCTTGTTATTGAGGACTAACCTTATGAGTCTTTGCTCTTGTAATTGAAACTTAGCCTACTGTTATGGAGTGCCTAAGGGTTGCCACCTGACAGCCTCCTTGTTGCTCAAATGTGGGCTTTCTCTAAGTCAAACTCAGCATATGAATGTCCCAGGGTGGGACATGACTCCCAGGGATGAGCCTCCCTGGCAACAAGGGATTAATACCAAGTGCCAACTGGCAACACGATTGGAAAAAGACCTTGAATAAAAGGGGGAAAAGGTAAAGGGAAATGAGTTCATGTGGCTAAGAGACTTCAAAGGGGGTCGGGAGGTCATCCCAGGGGTAATGCTTATGCACACCTCAGTAGGATCTCATAGAACAGCAAAGTGGATATCACCCCACATAGAGGGACCCCTGAGGGCTCTGGAGACACCCAGGTCCTATATAAGTGGGGATAGCCCCAGAGATTGATGCTGTATTAGTGGGCTCTTCATTGGAATCTGTGCTCCTGAGAGTGACAGAGTTGAGCCTAAATAAGTCCTCCCTGCACATGGTCCATCAGTCCCTTTTATTCAAACCTATATGTGACACTGGAGTTTTTAGGTGTACTTCCAGAGACTGGAGCCTCTGGCCTACCTATGTGCCAGCTGTGCCTGGAATCTCGGTGGAGCTGCAACTCCTACCTACAGCTCAGTGGACTCATCCAAGTCACCTGGCGAGGAGACAACGATGGGCAATGGCCTTCCCATGGAATGGAGAGGGCCTGCAGCTGCAGGCAGGATAATCCCATCCACTGTATCCATGGGATATAAGCCCTCTCTCACTTGGAGGTGGAGTGGACATCACCATCCCAGTCCCCTCAGGATTGGGGGAGGAGCTATGGACTAGAGTGGACTTGGTGGTGTTATGTTGTAGACATATTGGGATTCAAGCAATGGAAGAAATTGTAACAGTGAGGTGGAGATGGTGGCCACTGGACGTTTTTGGGACAGGGAGGGGAGGGGCAGTTGAAATACAGGGGTTCTTTCGGGACTTGGCGGTTGTCCTGAGTGGCATTGTGGCGACGGATGTAGGCCATTTTGCATCAGCATATGCCATGCAGAACTGTGTGGGAGAGAGTGTGGTCTGTGATGTGAACTGTGGTCTATGCTCGGTGGCAAGGCCCCAGGATGTGTATGTCCATTGCGGGTGATATGCCACACTGATGAAGGATATTGGTGTGGGATGTTGTGGGAGGTGTGGGAGGTGGGGAACATGGGAATCCGTGTAATTTCTGAGTAATATTTAGGTAATCTAAGCACCTTTAAAAATACATATATATATATATATATATATATATAAAATAACATTTATGTAAGCAAATGCACATATATGCATATGTATTTATATATCATTTTACAAATATTGGTATGTATTGTGAAAAATTTCATTTTTACCCACAATAAAAAAAAAAGCAACAATTCACATGAAGAAATAGCAATCATAAATATATATGCACCTAACCAGGATGCCTCAAATTACATGAGACAAACACTGACAAAACTGAGATAGAAAAAAGATGAGTTTACAATAATAGTTGGAGACTTCAATACACCAATCTCAACATGGCAAAGAACATCTGGGCAAAGGATCAATAAAGAAACAGAGAGTTTGAATAACATGATAAGTGGACTAAACCTAACAGAAATATACAGAACATTGCACCCCAAAACAGCAGGATATACATTCTTCTTAAGTGCTCATGGATCTTTCTCCAGGATAGATCATATGTTGAGTACAAAGAAAATCTCAATAAATTCAACAAGATCAAAATTATACAAAGCATTTTCCCTGATCATAATGGAATAAACAACAGGCAGAAAAAGGGAAAATTCACAAAATATGTAGGTTTAACAACACATTTTTAAATAATCAGTGGGTCAAAGAAGAAACTGTGAGAGAAATCAATAAATATATCAAGAAGAATGAAAATGAAAACACAATCAGAACCTATGGGATGCAGTGAATGCAGTGCTGAAAGAGAAATTTATAGCCCTCAATGCTTACATTGAAAAAGAAGAAAGGGCTAAAATCAATGACCTAACTACACAGCTGAAGGAACTAGGAAAGAAAAGCAAACTAATCCCAAAGCAAGCAGAAGGAATGAAATTACAAAGATCAGAGCAGAAATAAATGAAATTGAGAACAAAACAAATAGAATTAACAAAAGCAAAAGTTGGTTCTTCCAGAAAATTAACAAAATTGACAAACTCTTAGCTAGACTGACAAAGAAAAAAAGGAAGAAGATGCAAATAATACCAAAGCCAGAAAAAGATATTATGAAAAAAAGAAAATTACAGACCCATTTCCCTAATGAATACAGATGCAAAACTCCTC
Organism: Cabassous unicinctus; assembly: GCA_029593785.1. Classification (NCBI taxonomy): domain Eukaryota; kingdom Metazoa; phylum Chordata; class Mammalia; order Cingulata; family Chlamyphoridae; genus Cabassous; species Cabassous unicinctus. The sequence continues at coordinate 26,147 of JAQZBX010026684.1, read as the reverse complement.
CACAAAATACTTGCTAATTGAATCCAACACACATTGAAAGAATTATTCATCATGGTCAAGTGGTTTTTTTTTTTTAAATGTAGATAAGTTTATTCTAAAATTTATATGGAAAGCCAAATGAATTAGAATAACTAAAAAACTTTTGAAAGAACAAATGAGAGGATCAGTTCACCAAATTTCATGACTTATTATACAGCTACACTATTCAAAACTGTGTAGTAATTGCAGAGGGATAGACACAGACCAATGGAACAGAACAGAGACCCCATAGAGCCACACAAATATGCCCAACATAAAATTAACCATTTTAAGATGTACAACTCAGTGTCATTTAGTACATTCACATTGTTGTGTAACCATCACTTCAATCTACTTCCAAAACATTTTCTTTTTTTTTAAACACTTTATTGAAGTATATCATTCATACATGAATATACATAAGCTATAAGTGTTCAGTAAACATCGTGATCTTACTAAACAAACATGCATAACATTATACAGGGCTCCCACACATCACACCCCCACAAACACCCTGCATTGTTGTGAAACATTTGTTAACAAATCATGAAAGAGCATCGTCAAAGTATTACTACTAACTACAGTCCATATCTTCCACCCCTCTACTTTTTTTTAAGGATTTATTTATTTACTTTTATCCATTTTTACTCCACCCCCTACCCCGTTTTTGCTGTTTCTGTGTCAATTCGCTGGGCAACTCTCTGTGTCCATTTCCTGCCCTCCCCTCTCATCCCTCTCCTCCTGTCTTCACTGGGATTCGATCCTCTGAATCTCCAATGTAGGAGAGAGGTGTCCCACCACCTGTGCCACCCTAGTTCCTGGTTTTTCGGTGCGTCTCGTTTTGGCTCTCCCTTGTGTCACTCTACTGTTACGTCATCATCTTGCTGCATGGCTCGTGGGGACTGGTGGCACACCCACGCATGAGGCCTGAAGGTGCACCTGTGGATGGGGCCTGATAGCTCACCCACTCGCAGGGCCTGGCGGCGCACAGGGCCTGGCAGCTCACCTGCTCACAGGACCTGACGATGCATCCATGGATGGGGCTTGATGGCTCACCTGCTCACAGAGCCTGGCAGTTAACCTGTGCACTGGGCTCAGCGGCTCACCCACTCGCGAGGTCTGGCAGTGCACCTGTGCATGGGGCCTGGTGGCTCACGCGCCCTCTATATTTTTCTTCCTTTTATTTTTACTGGGAGGTCCCGGGAATCGAACTCAGGTCCCTCCATATGGGAGACGGATGCCCAACCATCTGAGCCACATCTGTCCCCCTGCTATATCTCTTAAGGTTGACAAAAGATACCTCAAATTATAGTCTTCTCCCATACAGGATGGTCATATAATAAATCAGGCTTAGTTTATCACTAGCATTCTAGAAACCAGATCTAGGGAGAAAACCTAGGTCTGGGGACACATGCATGGCTTGTAATATAGCAAATGTTTAGCCTACCCTGATTATCACAAAATCAGGCCAGCGAGAATATTCACACTCAAGTGGGTTTTACACCAGGCATGCAAGGATGGTTCAGCAAAGGGAAATCATCAGTGTAATATGCCACATTAATAATCAAAGAAGAAAAATCACACGAACCTCTTGATTGGTGCAGAAAAGGCATTTGAGAAAATAAAGCATCCTTTGATAAAATTGATAAAAAACATCAATTTGATAAAAAAATACTACAAAAGATAGGAATTGAAGGAAACTGTCTCAACATGATAAGGGCCACATAGGAAAAATTCACAGCTAGCATTGAACTCAATGGTGAAAGACTGACAGCTTTCCTGTTGAGATTGAGAAGAAGAAAAGGATGCCCACTGTCAACAGTGTTGTTCAATATAGTGCTAGAGTTTCTAGCTAGAGCAATCAGGCTCTAAAAAGAAAATAAAAGGCATCCAAATTGGAAAGGAAGGAGTAAAATTTTCTGTTCACAGTTGATATGATCCTATGCCTAGAAAGTCCCCAAAAATCTACAACAAAGCTGCTAGAGCAAATAAACAATTTCAGCAGAGTGGCAGGATAAAAGAATAATATGCAAAAATCAGTAGCGTTTCTGTATATTAGTGAAGCACAATCTGAGGAGGAAGTCAGGAAAAAATTCCATTTACAACAGCGACTAAAATAATCAAATATTTAGGAAAAAACTTAACCAAGGATGTAAAGCAAATTCAGAAAACTACAATGCATTGCTAAAAGAAATTTTAAAAGACAAAAATAAATGGAAGAACATTCCATGCTTATGGATTTGAAGAATAAATATTGTTAAGATGTCAATTCTACTCAACTTGATATACAGATTCAAAGCAATCCTGATAAAAATTCCACCAGCATTTTTTGAAGAAATGGAAAATGCAATTATCAAATTTACTTGGAAGAGTAAGGGACCCAGAATAACCAGAAACATCTTAAAAATGAAGAGCAAAGTTGGACTCTCACTTCTGGACTTTAAATCGTATTTCCTAATTACAGTGGTTAAAACAGAATGGTACTGCCATAAAGATAGATACATAGACCAATGGAACCAAATTGATGGTTCAGAAACAGACTCTCACATCTATGGCCAAGTGATTTTTGATAAGGCTGTCAAAACCCACCCAGCTAGGGCAGAATGATCTATTTAACAAATGGTGCTGGGAGAAATGGATATCCATAGCTAAAAGAAAGAAAGAGGACACATATCTCACACCTTATACAAAAATTAACTCCAAATGGATCAAAGACCTAAATGAAAAATATATAGCCATAAAGCTCCTAGAGGAAAATGTAGGGAAACATATTCAAGACTTGGTGGCAGTTGGGAGATTTTTAAACCTTACAATGAAAGCAAGAGCAACAAAAGAAAAAATGGATAAATGAGACCTCCTCAAACTTAAACACAATTTTGTGATTCAAAGGACTTCACCAAGAAAGTGAAAAGGCAGTCCATTCAATGGGAGAAAATATTTGGAAACCACATATCCAATAACAGTTTGATTTCCCTTCTATGTAAAGAGATCATACAACTCAACAACAAAAGAGCAAGCAATCCAATTAAAAATGGGAAAAAAACTTAAATAGACATTTCTACAAAGGAGAAATACAAATGCCAAAAAGCACATGAAAAAATTTTCCATATCACTAGCTATTAGGGAATCGCAAATCAAAATGACAGTGAGGTATCATCTCACACCACATAGAATGGCCACTATTACTAAAAAACAGAAAACAATTAATGCTGGAGAAGATGTGGAGAAATAGGGACCCTCCTTCACTTTCAGTAGGAATGTAAAACCATGCAGCCTCTGCGGAAAACAGTCTGGAGTTTCCTCAGGAAGCTAAATATAGAACTTCCATATGATGCAGCAATTCCTCTACTAGGAAAATATCCAGAAGAACTGAAAACTGTGGTGTGAACAGATATTTGCACACTGATGTTCATAGTGGATTATTCACAATTGCCAAATGATGAAAACAACCCAAGTGTCCTTTAACCAATGAATGGATAAACAAAATGTGGTATAAATATATGATGGAATACTATGCTGCTGTAAGAAGAAATGAAATTGAGACACATACGATAACATGGATGAACTTTGAAGACATTATGTTAAGTGAAATAAGCCAGACGCAAAAGGACAAATATTGCATGGTCTCACTAATATGACCTAAGTACAAATAATAAACACATGGATTTAAAATCTAGGGTAAAGGTTATTAAGGAGATAAGAGGAGGGCTGAGAAGGTGTAGTGATGCTTAATGTATGTGGAACTTTTAATCAACTTGACTGTAAAAGGGTGGAAATGGATAGAGTTGATTACCATCAACTCTAGAACTAACACAGCTGCTCTATAAATGGGATTGTGGCTGAAAAGGGTAGTCTTGGGATGTAAATGTCAATTGAAAGAAAGAAGAGAATAATCTAGGGACTGAATAACATAGTGAACACAGAGGTGGATGAGAATTGTGGTTAACAATACAAAGACAAGATTGTCCTTCTGTAAACTAGAATAAATGTACATCACTATTGCAAGGTGGTAAGAATGTGGAGACGTATGGGGAAATACAATTAATGAAACCTATGGTCTATAGTTAACAGCGATACTGTAGTATTCTTGCATCAATGCCAAAGATGTACTGTGTTAATAATAGGGCATTATGGAAAAAATATACCAAATGTACACTATAGACCATAGTTAGTAGTAATAGTCTGATGATATTATCTCACAATCTGTAAGAAATGTTCTACAAAAATGTGGTGTGTTGGTGGAGGGGTGTCATATGGGAATCCCACACATGTTCATGATTGTTTTGTAAGTTCACAACCTCTATAATAAAAATGTGAAGAAAAAAAGTAGAGCAAAGAAATAGAAAGTTTAAAAAAAAAAATCACGCTGTACAAAACAACAGTGAATGCTACCGTAAACTATGGATTATTGTTGATAGAACAATTATAACAATATTCTTTCATCAGTTATAACCAAGGTACCATGCTAATGCAAAGTGTTAATAATGGGGGGGATATATGGGAACTCTGTGTTTTCTGCATGATTTTTCTGTAAATCTATAACTTCTCTAATAAAAAATATATTTTAAAAGTGAAAACAAAGCAAATACTTATGGACACTAACAAAAAAAGATAGTAAATGATTTCCCTTGCAATTTCTTCTTTGAACCACTGACTGTTGTTTAACTTCCAAATATTTGTGGATTTTCCCAAAGTTCTCTGCCTTTTATTGATTTCCAGTTTCATTCCATTATGACCAAAGAGATGGTTTGTTTCAATCTTTCTAAATTTATCAAGATTTGTTTTTTGACCCACCCTATTATCTGTCCTGGAGAATGATTCATGTGCACTTCAGAAAAATGTATATCCTGCTGCTTTGGGAGGCAATGTTCTGTATATGTCTATTAGGTCTAGTTCATTTATCATATTATTCAAGTTCTCTTTTTCCTCATTGATCTTCTGTTTAGATGGTCTATCTATTGATGAGAGTGGTGTATTGAAGTCTCCAACTATTTTAGAAATATCTATTTTTCCTTTCTGTTTTTCCAATGTTTGTCTCATGTATTTTGGGGGGCACTGTTGTTAAGTGCATAATTATTTATGACTGTTATTTCTTCTTGGTGGATTGACCAATTTATTAATATATAGTGTCCTTCTTTGTCTATTAATATAGCTATTTTATCTGATACTAATATAGCTACTCCAGATCTTCTTTGGTTACTATTTGCACAGAATGTTTTTTTCTATCCTTTCACTTTCAATATATTTGTGTCTTTGTGTCTAAGGTCAGTGTCTTCTAAACAATATATGTTATGTTATGCTTTTTTATCCATTATGCCACTTTGTTTCTTTTGACTGGGGAGTTTAATCCATTAACATTCAGTGTTAATACTGTAAAGGCAGTACTTTCTTCAGCCATTTTGTCCTTTAGTTTTTATATGTTACATGTTTTTTTTTTTTTTGGTCTCTTTTTTTCCTTTATTGTAACCTCCTTTACTATTTAGTTTATCTTTTGTTATATATCTGACTGATTCCTTTCTCATTTCAGTTTCTGTATATATTTTAAATACCTACTTTGGGGTTACCATGGGGTTTATATTACACAACCTACATCTATAACCCAATATTTTGTAAAGATACCAACTTAGCTTCAGCTATACATGTTCTCTGCTCCCATATCCCTCTGTTTTCTCTCTCTATGTTGTTTTTGTCCCACTTTATCACAACAGTTCTATCAGCCTTTCTATCATGGTCTCTATCCTCCCCTAGGAGTTCTTTGGTATGCAGCACTTTGTAGCAGTTTGTGTTCCACCCTGGGTCTCTGTGGACTTAGGTCCATGGGCTTGGATATGCGTGGAGTTCTAACTATCTCCTGTGAATCTACCATCTCAGTCTGCAGTATTAGGGAGCTAGGCTGTGCTGCTTCTGTGTGACTCCCAAGCTGGCAGAACTGAGTGAAGGGAAGGGAACATGGACCAACCTGCTCCCAGGATGGAATTCTCCTACTAGAGATTTCTCTGTTCTTTCAATTCAGCGTTTGTGGAGTCCTTATCAATTCTCCACAGTCCTTCAGAGTTCAGTTTGAATAATTTTGACGTAATACTTTTAAGATCTACTTATTAAGATATTTCTAAGCATGTAATTTCCAGTTGGAGTCATAAAATTTGGACATGCTAGAAGTTGACTTGGTGTGCTAATTTTTTAAATGAAAAAAAAAAAAAAAGCCATTGCCTAGAGTATAATTATGCTGATATATTTAAACTGTAATTTTTCCAACACTGAAAGTTTGGTTTTGGTGCAGCTGGTTATCTGTTATAAGTGAATAAGTAAGTATTATTAGTGAATTTTAAAAAGAAGAAAATTTTGCACATGAAGGAGAGTCTGGGATAGTAACAAAGGTAACTAACTCTCAGTCTTTTCCATTACACACATTTCACCATATATACTTGGCCTTCTGTATAAGTGGAATGTTAGGCTAAATCTTATAATTACCTATTGCTAAATTAACTATTACAGTTTTAGAAAATTTTAATTTAGTTTTTGTGAAAATTTTATGTGATTTTTCTCATGGTGATAGTCATGGTTTTAACACATGTGGAATTAATTGAAATGTTTAACAAGTAGTATACCTTCTCATTTCATAGTTTGTCTTCATAACTACCAGCATTGCCTTCTCAGCCATGTCCACAGACCAAAACTGCCTTGCATTATCTTCTCACCATCAATTCTGGCTGGCTTTGTCTCTTTACCTGAGACTAGAGAATCAAGCCTCAAAGGAAAGATTTAGAAACCAACTAGGTATAATGGAATAAAGAGCTGCAAAGTTTAAAGTGGCACAGGAGTGAAGTAAATTAATAGAAACATAAACTAAACTTAAAAAAAGAAACCTGAAGGAAGTCCAACACTCCTAAAAGACCATTAAGAAACCAATGTAATGTTATTTCCAATAATCAAGACAAGATAAAATTCTTCCAAGGAACCTATCTCATCTTATTTCATAGTCTCCTTTAATAACTTGCAAATATTTTTCTATTTTATTTGTTTTATATTGTTCTTGAGATTATAAGAGAATGAAGACTCCTTTTAGAATTAGCAAGATATTTTTATGAAATAAATAAAATTATAAGTGCATGATCTGCATAGCAAAAATCAAAGGAAAGATAAAAGTAAATGCTTTTGTTAGTTAGGTAATTAGATATTGTACTATTCCTTATTTCTGTTACCAACTGGGGTTGTTCTTAGTTTACAAAACCTTCTGTAGTAGCAGAAACAGTTAGTTATATAAAATAATATGGGGTTTATTCAGAACTGAAGAATGCTAAAGTCACAGATTCAGGTTATGAAATATTTAATGATTAATCTATTTTTAATGAAATAAGTGACACAGAATTTTTTCATCATTACAAACCTCAGTCATCTTTAGGCAATTCAGAAAGTCCTAATTCTGGTTGGAAACTTAAATAATATGTGAAAACAAAAACTTTGTCATTAAAGTTTTGCATCTAGCTGAGGGTTAATTACTGTTTGTATCATGGAAGTACCATGGGGGTAAGAGATGTTTTGGTAGGAACAGTAGAAGGATTTCCAGGTGTGACCATAATACCCAATGACTTTGAGATCTGTCGGGACATAGGCATAGTCTCAGCCAAGGGAGACTCTGCATTTGAAGATGAGGCAGGGTCAATCAGAATATACCAAAACTGTACCCACAAGGACTTTTGGGTTGCACATATACTGTTGATATAATATGCCTTCAAAAAATTCCTTTGCTACTGCTTCTGAAAGCTTAAATTATCTATTTATTTTGGGCCTCTACATCTCTACTGCACATTCAGCATTTAAATTGGTCCACCCACTGATCACGTCAGGCCTAGAATACTTCTTCCAATTCAATAAGGATCGGTCTTACTCCTATTACTGGAGTTCTTTATAAAAGAATGAAATTCAGACTTGAAAGAAATCAGAATATACCAAAACTGTACCCAAGAAGCTGAAATCAATGAAACTCTTAAAAGAAAGGTGAGACCAGCAGACATGGCCATGTGCCTTGCCATGTGACAGAGAAAGCCAAGGATTTTTGGGAAGAAAGCATCACTTTGATGATGCCTTGATTTGGACATTTTTCTGGCCTCAACACTATGAGCAAATAAATTCCTATTGTTTAAACCACCCAATTTCATGGCATTTGCTTTTAGCTGCTTAGGAAACTAAAACACTATACTAACAGGAAATGTCAAAGAAAATTGGAAAAATTTAAACAAATAGAAAAAAAATTAGAATAAAATATTCAAATATGTATTTTATATGAAGTTACAGTTTATAAGGGAAAATTTTAATAACTAGTCATCTTAGTTCAATCTCACTATTGAACAAAAATGCAAATTAAAATGAAATAATTTATATCATATGCAAGTTATTTTTAATTATGAGTATTTATTTATGATGAGTTTGTGGTGAATGAATAGTCTCTTATGCTATAGGTGGAAATGCAAATTGTTTACAATATTTTTGGAAAGCAATATGGGTGATATTTATCAAAAACTTTGCAGTGGTCACTCTGAGATAATAACTTTTTGTTTAGAAGTTTTATTTGAAAATAATGTAAAATTCAGATGGAAGTGTATCCACAAAGGTGAATACAACACCATTATTTATAATTTTGAAACAATAGGGAAAATAGGGGAGTTGTTGAAAGCATTATTGTATATTCATATTATTGAATACTATGTGGCATAAAAGTAATATTCAACAAAAACTTTTTTGTGACATGAGATCAATCTAATGATATAA
>JAQZBX010026684.1:0-17260 GCA_029593785.1 Cabassous unicinctus | reverse complement strand
TGTCATTATACTACAGTTCAGTTAGAAACATCAATGAGAAGAGACACAGTAATTAACATATTGGATTGCTGAAAGGAAATCGGGGGAAGGCATGGCCATTCACCTGGAGGAAAGAATATGTTTGGTGTTTTATATTAAAAAGTCTTGGGGGATGAAGGCTAAAGAGAGTAGCACTCCTAGGAACCACTGCAATCCCAGTGTTTATTTTATCAAGAAGAAAACATCCGTTTTGCTTAATCAAGAGACAACAAAGGACTACCATAGATGGATGTTAACGTTGATTTCAAGTTCTACTACTGAATTACTCTTAAGGCTTTTCTATGGTCTCATATTATCTTAATGATCAACACTCTTTTCTACATTTTAATGTATTGTTATCTTTGGTGCTTTGTGATAGAAATAAAATTCACTTCTTATCTTATTGGACTCACACTCAGTTGGTAGGAAAACCAAGATATCTGTCAGAGATAGAGTGTTTGGACTCCATCTTAGAAATTTTTCTTTCATGCTTCTGTAGAAGCCCAACACGAACACCTGTGCTTTCTTTTTCTCCCTGGAGGAAGGCAAAAGCCTTAGCAGAATCTTTATGTATTCACTTTTATTCCCATTTGGCATTTTGGTCCATGCCTTATAGATGAACCTGATCAAGGGATTAGTAAATCCTTGTGAATGTGTGAAAGAACAATTGTAATTTTTCCCTCTCAACAGAAACATGATTCATTTTGTGTTATGGCAATAACTGCATGGATGCATTGTACAGGTATTAACCCACTTTAAGGCATAAATCAGATATACTTGGACTGAGTGGGGGAAGGTTGCTATTTTAGGCTAACAAGGGAACTTTGTATGCTGGTTGTGAAAACCTGCCCTGTCAGGGTCAGCAGAGCTAATTCTGTCAAGGCTCAGTGAAGTTTGACATGACTGCCTTCACAAGAAAGCTGCAAAGATCATATTATGCACTGTATACCTTTGGGGAGCTTAGCAGAACCAGTTTGGACCAATTCTGTCAACAGAACATCTAAGTAACCTAGAAGAATAGCTCTTTGAAAAGAAGTTTATGAGGCTTGGGATTGAGGAAGGAGAGAGGGTTATATGTCAAATTCTTCCTCTCCCTGAGTCAAAATTGTGCCTCATAACTTTGAAAAGTACAATTTTGCCATTTGCAGAGAAAGGCAGTTAGAAAGAAGCATTAACCTAGATATATAAAAAGCACTTCAGCACCTTCAGGGTACTTTTCACCAAATTCATAGTCCGGAAGTGTTGCAGCTTCTTCTTGAGGACCAGGGATCGCTTGGTCCTATGTTCTATGGGAATAAAGGGAGAACATTTTTCTGCACACTATTTTTTTAAATGACTTTTATTTGGAGGAAAGAGAAGCTACATAGTCTCTGTCAGAAATGACTGTCCTGGAGATGAAGTGAAACTCATGGAAGCAAATATAGCAATGGCTCTTAGCCAGAAATACAGATCATTTCAACAACTGATCATGGTAAAGTGACTTTTCTACCCTACTCTTGACTGGAAAAGATATGAAAATAAGCTTTTCTTAGCCTGTATGCTGAATTTCCCAGTCAGATAAACTAGGTCCAGTAAATTATTATAAGTACTATTGGATTATAAATTCTGTTGTAAACTTTCTATTGAATTTATAAAATGTATAAAGCATATAACCTCTATCAAAAAAAACTAAACAAAGTTCCTTGATGCTACACTATGAAGCATAATTAATATGACTTGGATAATCACTGCCTCTCTCTTCCCACTGTGATCCACACAATGATTTTGCTTGTTTTCTTTTTTTTATTTTTCAAGAGGAACAGATTCTGATTTTGTATTTGGTGACAGCAATGATTCTGATATTGAAGTGACACAAAAGAAATTTAAAAAGATTACCCACTTTGACATGGGGTAAATAAAAATAACAATTTGGATAGAGAAACACATTGATTTTGCATAACAACCAGAAAAAGTTAGTTATTGATCTTGGGAATAAGAACTTCTTTTCAATTTAAATTTATACCAAATTATTAAAAACTCTTTGCCAGTTGTTATAGCATCAAGATCAATCTTAAAAAATACTATTGTGTTTTGCCAATGATGTTGTGTTGAAGAATTTTGTAGGCCAAAGTATTTTCCAAGACATTATTATTATGTCTTTGGTTCTAAATGCCTGTGAATAAGATCGACTTTTCTGTCCTTCTGTTTCTTTTTTGTCTTTGACTCACATAGCAGCTTCTCCTGCTTTCTCTTAGTTAGGTTTTCAATGCATCAACACATTCTAATTCTTCCCATTCCTAAGCTATTACTCACTCTTGGATAACCTCCTGTCAACTTTGGGAAGCCCAAACAAAAGGCTCAAAAGCCACATATTATATTTGTCTCATTAAAATTGATGGCAAATCCAATCTCCATTTGCTCCCTCTTGATATCTCATTGAAACTATAAAACAATGCGTTTTCATTTGTTTGCTTGTTTGTGTCTTTGCTGTAACATGTAAAACCACAAGGTTAGGGAAAATGGATGAGGAGACCGCAGTACCTATTTCCTGTTGGTTTTCTGTCCTTACTTGAGGCAAGATACTTGAGGAATCTTTCCAACTGAAGAACAAAGACTAAAAGCTACTGACATAGGAATGCCATTATAAAAGGCTCAGACAGAGAGTCCTGCAATGAATATTGCAGGTTGTAGGTTCTCCCTAAAAAGTTCACGTTGCCATTTAAATTTTAATGATTCTCTGAAATATGAATGTACAACAAAGGATCACAAGACACCTAGGAAAAGCCTGAAACATGAATAAAGAACCAAGCAAACATCCCTTTAGAAAATCAACATGGAGGTAAAATCTCCAGTTATAAAGCAGATATTAGCAGAGTGGACAGAAGATCAATAAAGAACTATAGTATTTGACCAATCTAATAAATCAAATATATACAGAAAACACCACTCAATAACAGTAGAATACACGTTTTTCAAAAGTATACATGGAAAATTCTCCAGGATAGACCATAGGTCAGGTCACAAAATCAGTCTCAATAAATTTAAAAAGAATAAAACCTTACAAATTATATTCTCTAGTCAAAACAAAATAAAATAGAAATGAATACTAGAAGTAAATGTGGAAAACTCACAATTATGTGGAAATTAAACGACACATTCTTAAACAGCCAATAGGTTGAAGAAGAAATCAAAAGGGAAATTGCAAAATACTTTGAGACAAATGAAAACAAAAGCAAAATATAGCAAAATTTATGGGATACAGAGAAAGCAGTGCAATGGGGGAAATTTATAGCTGTAAACACCTACATTAAAATAGAAAAAAAGACCTCCAATCAATAATCTAACTTTATGCCTCAGGGAAGTAAAAAAAGAAGAGCAAAATAAACCTAAAGCTAGCAGAAGGAATTAAAAATAAATATTAGAACAGATGTAAATGAAATAGGTAATAGAAAAACAGTATAGACAATTAATGAAACCACAATTTAGCTCTTTGAAAAGATCAACAGAATTGACAAACTTTAGCTAGGTTGATCTAGAGAAAAGAAAGAAGAATCAAATTACTAAAATAAGAAGTGAAATTGTGGCCATTACTACCAATCTTACAGAATTTTAAAAAAGGATTATAAAAGAATACAATGAACAATTCTTCTCCAACACATTAGACAACCTTGATGAGATTGAAAGATTCATAGAAACACACACATTACCAAAACTGTTTCAACAAGAGTTGTAAAATCTGGATATGCATAGAAAAAGAAAAGAGCCTGATCCAGTATTCAAAAGTCTCCCATTAAGGAGAAGCCCAGGATCAAATTTCTTCATTGGTGAATTCTACCAAATATTTTTAAAAGTTTTAGTACTAATTTTTTTCAAACTCTTCAAAAATACAAGAAGAGGTAACACTATCTAACTCATTCTGTGAGGATAACATTACCCTGATACCCAAATCAAACAAAGACATTAAAAGAAAAAAAATTACACTTTACCTTATGAGTACAAATATGAAAATCCTCAACAATATACTAACAAACTAAATCCAGCAGTATTTAAAAGTGTTAAAGAATACGATCAAATGGAATTTAATGTAGGAATGCAAGGATGGTTAAACAAATGAGATACATCAATATTATACACCATATTAATAGAAGGAAGGGGAAAAAGAACATGATCATCTCAATTGATTCAGAAAAAGCGTTTGACAAATTCTAATGCACCTACAGGATAAATCGCTAAACAAACTAGCTGTAGAAGGGAATTTCCTCAACATGATAATGAGCATTTATGGAAAACCACAGCTAAAAGTCACACTAAATGGGAAAAGACTGGACACTTTCTACGTAAAATCAGGAATAAGACAAGGATGTCCACTTCCACTACTTCTATTCAATATTGTACTGAAAGTTATAGCCAGAGCAATTAGGCAAGAAAAAAAGTAAAAGGCATACGAGTGAAGTGGGAAAGGAAGTATAATTATGCCTACTTTAATTATGATTTAAAAACAGAAAATCTTAAAAAATCCACCCAAAAAACCTTACAGGTAATAAACAAATTCAGTTAACTTGCAAGTTTCAAGTTTACAAACAGCAAAAGAAAAGAAAAATAGATGTCAGACAAAATGTTTGTGCACCAAAGGATGCTACTAAGAAAATGAAAATACAACTTTGAGAATGGAAGAAGATATTGTAAATCATATATATGTATGATAAGGTCTAGTATACAGAATACAATCAACACCTACAACTCAACAATAAAAGAACAAATGATCCAATTTTAAAAATGGCAATGGGCTTGAAAAGACATTTCTCCAAAAAAGATACACAAATTTCCAATAGCAACACTAGTATGTCAAGAAACATCATCATAATAAAAATCAGAAAATAAGTTGGTGAGGATGTGGAGAAATTGGAATTCTCATACATTGATGGTGGAAGTGTAAAATGATGCAGCCACTGTGGAAAACTGGCTTTTTCTCAAAAATTTAAACAGAATTACTATATGACCCAGCAATTACACTCTAGGTCCATGTTTATCCAAAATATATTAAGAAATGGATAAAAAAATAATGAATGAATAAGATGGAATATTGATAATAGGAATATATACTATACCATGGATGAAACTTGTAAACATTATTCCAACTTAAAGAAGCTAGGTGCAAAAGGCCATGTATTACATGATTCAGTTTATATGCAATATCCACATAGGCAATGTCAGAGAGACAGAAAGCAGGTTAGTAATTGCTATGTGCTGAGGAAAGGGGAGAATGAGGAGTAACTGCTTAATGAGTACTGGGTTTCCTTTTAAGGTTTTGAAAATGTTTGGGAAATAGAAAGTGCTTAAGACTGCAAAACATTGTGAAAGTACTAATGCCACTGAATTGTACACCTTAAAATGTTTAATTTTGTTGTATGCATTTTGCCACAATAAAAGTATCTACATGGATGGAACAGAAATTATGTGAAGAGGGCAAACATTTAAAAAAACTCTCAATGTTTTTCTAAGAGAGTAAAAAAATATGTCATAAAGTACCAGAATCAAGAACAAGATGTTAGAAATACAGATATAAAAGAACAAAATAAGAGCTCTTGGAAATTAAAAACTTTTTGGTAGACATATATAGCTTGATAGCAGTGTGAGAAGATGAAGATGTGGAAATCTCTCAGAAAACAACAAAAAGTCAGAAAGAAGAAAAAAGGAAAGGAAAGGTAAAGGATTTGATAAAAGATGAATAACTGCAATGAGGGTAGCAAATAATTTGAATTACAAGTCCATCGCACACTAAGTGGGGAAAAAAAAAAACCTCATTAACTACAGGAAAAACAAAAAGCAAAATGTTGTGCAGGAAAAGGAGATATTAAAAAATATTTCATGACTGAATTGTGAATAGCAATTACATAGGCACAATAATGTAAAATACTGAATGCTGATCTAAACACAATTATAATGCCGTTGAAGGTATAAAGATTTAGGAGCTGTACAAGTGTACTGGAGAAAGAAAGTGTGCTTATTCCTTATCTTTCATAATTGGAATTCTATGAATAATGCATAGAACTTAAAAGGGAAAAATAGTCTTATAGTCCTTATCAGAATAATCAGAAGAGTAGCAAATAGTTGCTACTGGGAAAGCAGGAATGTAGGGTGAGCAAGGGGGCTAAGGACTGCTCTTTACCTTAAACATCTTAAAACCAGTAGATGGACTCATTAAACTGTTTCTATTAATTCAATTAAAAATATTTTTTAAATAAAATGATAATTAAAAGATGCAAGAGCTAGAGTGCTGTTATGGGAAAAAATCTGGAAATTTAGGAAAAACAGTTATGTCAAAATAAACTAGTCATTGACTTTAATTTGAACATTGAAAGATGCCAATATTTAGAGGAAAAGGGCAATTCTGAGGCAAGAGAAAATATCAAGGAACAGGCACCTCAAAGTTTATCTCTCATAGAAAATAATTGTGAATTTCAATGATGTGGTTTTTGAAAACATGTAGCTATTTTATTTAGAAGTAAAACAAAAAAATAAATGTGGCAGAAGAAAGAAATGCATGAAGGTCAAATATCCCAGCTTTGAAGAGAAAGTTCTCATTTCTCTTATGCTTAGCACGTTATACAGAAATGACAAATATTTAAAATTCATGAAATTTTCTGGAGAAAAATTGAGATTTTTCTAGAACTCTTACTTTAGATGAAATAGAATATTAAAGGGTATATTTTTATATTCGTATGTATATGACGCATATATAATTCTGAGGAAAGTCGCCACATTCAATACTTTCACCTGAAACAAACCATTGTCTTCTCTCTCTGGAGGTATTTCAAAAGTCTCCTAATGACTGTCCCCGTTGTGGTTCCTTGCTCAGCTTCAGATTAATCTCAATAGTTTAGCTAGTTAGTAGACAAGTCACCATCTTCAGCTTTTGCTCAAGTATAAAATCTAGATCTCTACCAATGACCCTCATAGATGGTTGCAATCCCTCTCTACCCATTGGACTCCCTCCTTCCTTTCCTTCCTTCTTCATAGCTTATACATTGCCATGTATATGAAGATAAAACAAATGACTGACTAGGATATAATATTTGTTATATAATGAACTTAGTTAATGATGCAATAGTAGTGTGATTTTCTGCTGCTTTGACTTTTATAGTAAATTATTTCATTGTTCAGCATATTTAATTTTCCATAGACTGCCATCTTCAATATAAATCAGTCACAGAAGTATCATTTTAATTGACTTGTGTATGCGTGTATTTTAATATGTTGGAAATTAAATGTAGATATTTATGTAAATTATTATTAAAGTTAAAGAATGATGCAGAATGTGTAAGCATTGCTATGGAACTGTATATTGAATTTTCAAAAAATTTAGTAGTTGCACAGCAGAGAGTAATTTAAAAAAAATAATTTTGAAAATGTTCACAGGCACTTATATCACATATCTAAAACTAATTCATGTTACCTCTTCCAAAATGATTCAGATGGGATTTTGCTAATACCCCAAAAGATATCTGTTAGTTTTTCTTCTCTAAAATGTGGGTGTTTGAAATCATCTTAATTTTTAATCCTGTTAGGCTACTTCCAACCTTAATTTTTTTTTCTTTTTTTTAATCTAAACCTTAATATTTTATACTCCAGTAAATCAATTGCACTTCATATGATGAGCTTGCTGAAATCTTTTCAAGTGTCATTCTCCTCTATGTTCAAGCCACTCCTACTTCTTTCCTTTAACAACAGGTACCTTCCTCTCTCTTCTCCCATTACCTGTGTGGAGGAAATGCATTTTCACTTCCTCTTTTCCTCTGGGAGCAGCTCCTCCAGGTCAGGCCTCTTGTAAAATCACTCCCATCCGCCACTCCCGCCCCAAAAAATGTCCAATTAACTTTCTATAAAAGTTACATTCTTTTACCTCTTCCTTTTTTATTATAAACTTCATAAATTCAAAGAAATTCCTCTCTTAGCCTTCATTTAATTCTCTAATCTGACACATAGTAGGTGCTCAAAAGTTTTGGAACATTAAATAACAAGTGAAGGTTTATTGTAGAAAATAAATTTTATTTGTATAGTACAACATTTTACAAAACAGTTTATACTATTTATTATTTTCCTTCAAGCAGATGAGGTTGAGTGGGAGATAAGATGTCAGAGACTACATAGCAAACCTTCTATAGAGGCCAAAATACGACAGAGTTTATGACTAGCCCTGAGTGTATTCATTATTAAAGACAGAGAGACAATGTAGGTGTCTGGAAACACAGCTGGGAGGATTTTTGCTCGCCCATATTCCTTTCCTTCTTAGCACTGATAAGTGTTTGCTTCAAAGCCTCCGTACCTCCCAGATGGAAAAGCAAAAAAGTGAATTGGGTGGTAACAAAGTTTCTTCATGCCTCTTGTGGAAACCAAAGCTGCTGGGAACTCTATTCAGTCCTCTCCATTTATTGGACAATGGGTATCTAGGCACAGGAAAAAGTCTTGGACTAAGTATGTACATCCTGAGCTTTCTTCTATTAGCTGGAACCAGGGAGAAACACTGATTTTATGAGTTCTCATTTTCATTAAGAAAGGGTAGCTCCTTTGCCAAGGAAGTTACCTTTGGAAGATAGAGTTGTCATATATCTTTTGATATTATGGCCTTTGGTAAATTGGGCTTTAAGCTCCAGGCAGAGATTCATTTGAGAATCCGATTCCTGGCTGAGACTCTGGCTGGCTGGGTGGGACTGTGATAAGGATCCTGGTCTCCTTCTAATGACTCCTTCTAAATAATTAACTGACTTTTGAAAAATCAAATAATTATTATAGTCTTTCAAATGAACAGCTTATACCTTTTGCTAATTATCCTGTAATTGCACTGCATTTGTGTCCATTTAATTTTGTTTTAATGTATATGATTGCAGCACCAATACTATTCATACATGATCAGTGCAATTTATTGCTCAAATTATAATATAATCATTGTGTTTTCCATTTTCAATAGAAGGAATAGATCTACAACTATCTTTACATTTTCTATATTTCTTTTTGGTCAATCTCTTTATATATTCAAATATTTACATAATTATAATTTACTCATTCATTCAAACCATCAACAACAAGTATTATTGAATGCTTGTTTGTAGCAAGCACTGGAGAAATAAAGATCAATGAGACACAGAATCTAGAAAAGTGTAGGTGCATCTTGAAGAATGCTGAAAAATGGTGCTGGGAAGACGATTGGGACTAGGAATTTGGTTTTTACCTGTTGAGCAACAGGAGATACTGAAAAATATTAAATTGAAGAGGTATATGATCATATTATATAAACTCAATTTTTACTCCATTTTTATTTAGCAATATAATAATAAGTTATTATATTTATGACAACATAATATTTCTAATTTTAAATTTAGTGGCTGCATGACTTTCCATCCTGTGGGTATAGCATACTTAATGTTTCTGTTCATGTAATTGATACTTATTTATGCATTTTTCATATTTAGATAGGGTAACAATTTTAAATGTTAAATTTAAAAATTAAGTAAATGTATTTAGAATTAATGTTCCTGTAATTGATATTGATTTATTCATTTATGTGTATTTAGATATGGTAAAAATTTTAAATATCATTATTTTTCTTTTAGGAAGAATTCCTAGAAGTAGATTTCTTATTCAGAAGGTATGGCCCTTTCTCCTTCATCTTATCCTCTTACAGGGCTTGCAATTTTGACCATCTAGAACCCGTTTCTTATAGAATTATGGAATCTATATTTATGGGGTTATATATATTACTAATTTAAGAGGTAAACAATTTGTGTAAGAGAAGTTTTGCAGACTTTTGGCCCCAGGACATCCCCCATGTCATGGGAATTAATAAATATAGCAAGACAGACTCAAATGGAGAGAAAAAGATTCAAATGACCAGAATTCTAGATTTAGAAAAGGAAAAAGGAAAAAAGAAAACCAACACAAAATGTTGAACATTTAATTAAATTTAAATTTCAGATAAATAATTTTTTAGTATAAGAAGACCCCGTGCTATTATCCACATGTAAGTAGAATTGTTGCATCAATGGGTGCAATCATTTTTAATTTTCATAGTGAAAAATTACTTTCCATGGATTTTGTACAAATTTTTACTCCATGCAATATTCAGGACCTATTTACATTAAAAATATATTTATCATTTATATGCAATTCTAATTTAACTGGGCATCCTGTATTTTATTCTGGCATCTCTGCAAATGACCCCTTCTCAAACCCTTCTTCCTATTCTAATTGCATTTTGCACAATCTCCCCCTCCCCCAGCACATCATCAGTAACTGTCCAAATCCATTGGTGGACAGCCAGGGGCTCTGGTCATCATTCTTGCCCTAAGATTCCTTTGAAACCACCTTGAACTTTTTGAGATCTTTTTATTTAATGATCTTAATCCCTTCATGATCACAGAAAAATTCCTGCTTTACTAGAAATGTTGCTGCTGCCTCATGCCAAATCTAAGAAATGTCATTAAGTATATTTCATACAAGGAAAACAAACACTCTCAACCTTCCTACAACTACTAACAAGATTATCTAGGAAAGTAAAAGTTACGAGTGATTTGAGGAATGGTTTTACATGTTTGTAAAGATTGGTTGTATTTCCTTGGAGACTTTCTGTTCATATAATTACAATAGCTCAATATATCTCTGAGATCCAGCATTTGTTGCATGAACTCAAGTTCACATAACTGATATAGAAATAGAATCCCTTCTATAAAGGTTGTACAAACCATACACCAAACAGAGATATATTGGAATTCCTGTATCTCCATCTTTTTGCCAATTCATTATGAAACACTGTAATCTTTACCAATCCAGTAGGCAAAAAATCTCATAGATATCAGATTTTTTAAAATTTGCAATAGTCTTAGCATGAGTTAATTTGAAAATCTTTTTGTTTATTTAAGGGCCATTCCTGAACTATCTTGAATAACGTTTTTCCCAGGCCCCATTCATTCCAACTGAAAAATTCTACTTGGTCCCTAAGTTAGAACTAAGTTAGAACTAAGCTATTGAGACATAGCCATTCATGCCTTTATAAAGGAAAATGCACTTTGTTCCTACAGACCTTAACTAACATGCTGTAATGCTGAAAATAGCCAAAGTGTTTAATCAAAACCTTGTTGTAAACCTTCCTAAAATTCTGCTAATTATCCTCAGAGTGACTATCTCCCCAAATTCTTTAAATTACCTTCTCTATTTAATGACTTTGAGGCAATTTCTTTGGAGGCTGTCTTCTTTGCTGTACATCAGCTAAAAGAGAGAAACTAGACCTTAAAACTAAAGACAATTATTGATGGAGAGCATGCTACCTCCCTGGCAAGGCCAGTCCATTGTAAAGAGTCCTTTACAAAAGTTCTTTTTTGACTGAATGAAAGTATTAGGAAGACCCTCTTGGTTTCACCATCTATAAATTCCTATCCATTTTTGCACCTCTATGAGATATACATGTTGCGCCTCCCTCAGACTGTGAATAAAAATGAAGTTGGGAACATGGAGGTCTCAATATGAGCTATTATTTTTTAAAAGTGGCCTAGAGTTCTGTTTTCCATCTCCTCCAGAAAAACTGCCTTGCTTTCTCCCACTCTGCCTTCTTGCCCTGCACCACGATGTTGCCTTGGTAACCAGAATTACTCTGAAGACCTCTATTTGCTGGGCACACTTCTCTATCAACCTTGAAGAGGGAACATTTTTTCTTTCCTAATTACTCACAACCACAAGTCATGATTTTTAACATTCTTGCAAGTTTGGGGAAAGAAGCATACATAAGACATACTTTACAATATATATTGTCATCTGACTGCAAAACTATAGTCTTAATCTCTGGACTGCATTATTTCCTTTGTTCTAGTTAGCACAAGTGGCCAAGGATGACACTCTGGTCCTCTCTCAGATGCTTTGTAGAAAACAGTCCAGGACCCATATTTAGCTATAGGAAATATGCTCCTAGAATTTCTAAAATCCAGTTGTTTAAAAATTGCCCTAGTTAATTTTCATTAACTAGAAGTGTAGGAGTCCTTCGGGAAAAAAAGTAGTAGGTACCTCCAGTGACCTCAAGAATCAGCCTAGCTCTCTATTAAAGGGGAGGGAATAAATTCTAAGGGCTGATAGAGAGGAAATCTTGGTCATGGAATTCATCTCAGGGCTGGAGATATTATTTCCACCCAGAGGAACAGTTTCTAAAAAAAACATATCCTCTTCCTTAATAGCAGTATTGCTGACTGATGCTATTTATCTAATTCTATACATTATTACATAAAGAGATTTAGAATACTGGGGGTTATAAGTGTTATGATTGAAATGGCTCTTAGACATCCTCTTTGCCTGAATCTTTACCTTAAATACAAAAAAGTTGAGATCCAGAGGCCTTCCCCCGAAGCCACACAGTGTCAACGACTCTGGATTCTCAGGGCATTTGTTCTTTGCATTGATATCTCATTTTAAATTCTTTATATTTACAGTGCTCACAAGCTTACAAAGACGTTTCCAATTTATCCTCTTAGCTACTTATATGTTGGTGGTTATCTGATTATTATACTTGTGCACAATGCCTATTTACTTGTAAAAAGTGTGAAGGATTGTCCCTACAATGTGTAATGTATTTTGTCAAGGTAGAACAACATTCCTGCTAAACTGCTTTGTGATTGACCTGCTTGAAAGAGGTAATGTGACTGTAGAAGTAAGTGAATCATATCCGTTTCATAACTTGGAAAATTGTTTTGGAAGTTTAGGACTCCCCTTTCAATAGTGATGATGTCTAGTCTAGTGAAGATTAAATTGCAGCATTGAAAAGTGTTAAAGTGGTTTCAAGTCCTTGGAGGCTGAGCTATGGACTGCCAGTTGCAGATGGATAGAGCTATCTTTACCATGTCCTGAAGACCCTAATGGAAGTGTAATGATTTGGAAAATATTAAAATTATTTTTGTTATTTTAGCATAAAACTGTCTAGGTCACTTTCTTATCCTATTTCCACCACCACCCTTTTTCTTTCTGTAAGAACTATTTAGACTGAAGTGGGAAACAAGCCAATATGACATATTTATCCACGATATTGTACAATATTTTAGAAAATGGTCAGCTTGTTCTATTTCTTTGATATAAACTCCATCAAAAGTACACTTTTAAAGATAGGAGGCACATTCATAAAAGGATATATTGTTCAATTTTGGCAGAGTTTCTATATTGAGCAAGGCATTATCTGTAAGTGCTGTAGTTTAGCTCAGTGGATATATTCTATCCCATCAATCTCTGTTCTGCTCTGAAAAGCACTACTATAACGAAGCACATTTAGCCGGTAAACCTCTGCACAGTATGGGATCAGATAGGGAAAGGATTTGGATGTGATTTCTTTAAACTTTCTTTTTCCTACCTAGATTAAGTTTGAAATGACCTAGATATTTTCGGGGCATGACTATATATTTTATTTTCCTGTAGATATTTTAACAGATGAAACATTTTATGTGTCTCACATCGTCACAATGAATGAAATTATAGGTTTCAGTTCTTACTAAAACATCACATTGTTTTTTTGTTGTCATTAAATATCCCTAACCCAATAGTGTGTGCCATGTTGAATGATACTATTTTTAACCTTAAAGCCTCAACTATTGCTTTCAGATTCACTCCAGGTGAATCTGAACCTAGGATGCTTGTATTACTCCACACACAGAGAAATTTTGAAGCAAAACAACCTTTAATTACCTGGTAGTATAATGCTTTGTTTTCAATAAAATTAGCTGAAACACATTAAGATGTTTTCTCTAAAATTTCCATTTTATGTTGTTTTCTTTTTTGTATTAGAGAAAGTACTGTTTACTAGTACTTTGAAAATTAAAGGAAAGGATCATCTTCAAATAAAAAAAAGGCAAAATTCAGCTTTATTACTATTCCTCATATTTTCAGTCATAACTTAAAGTATTGCTTCTATGTAGATGATAACCAAATCAGTACCTCCAGCTTTGACTTATACTGCTGCTGAGCTTTCTACATGGATGTTTAAAAATCCTTTTTACTCTACTTGTCCCAAACCCATTTCTCTCTACCAAGCCAGCTTTTTTATCTTAATCCCCTGATGCTGTCAACAGCATTACCATTTTCTAGGTCACCCAAGATTAAAATTTGGAGATTTCCTTTACTTTTCCTCTTCTTGTAAGCAAACCCGCCCTACCTTGACATAAAAATATGAATGTACTATGTGTGATTATACAAAATACCATTGATTGTACACTTTGGATAAATTGTTTGCTTTATTAATATGTCTCAATAAAATTGTTTTTTTTTAAATAACTGGAAAAAATCTATGAGATACTTTCATATGTGATATCCATTCCTCTTTTGCATTCCCACCCCTGTGATTATCTCTTCCCCCTTTATAATTGGTTGTATATAGTACCCTCTTACAAGAAAAATTTTTCAATAGCACAGCCTTAAGGGAAATGTTAGGGGCTGTTCAGTACCAAACAAATTGTCCTAGTATTTTTTGAACAAATATTTATGACATGTCCTCAGTTTCTCATACCAATATGATCTTCCCTTTATCCCGTTTACTGTCTGTCCATGCTTGACTCCCTACTTCAAAATCTGTCAAAATTCTCCCCTAACTCAAAGACAAGCTAATATACTTCCTTGTTCAAACTTTCTTAACTTTCCCAGATGAAAGTAAGCTCTATTTCTTTCAATCTCTTAGGAGAATTTTTTTCCATGTTCCCAGAAAACTTAATTCAATTTCCTTAGTTATGCCTCTTGGTACTGATATTATCTTACCAATGAGACTAAAAGTCCCATGAGGGAATCATCTAATATGTATTCAGCACAGAAGCTCTCTTTCATCATCATCATCATCATCATCATCATCAACCACCATCATCTATCATCTCTCTACTATCTATCTATATTCTATCTTTCCACATTTCCCAAATTTATTGAGTGATAATTGAAATACAATAAACTGTACATACTTAATATGTACAATTTATGTTTTAACATATGTATACACTCATAAGACCATCACCATAATGAAGTTAAAGAACATTTCCAGAACCCTCTAAAATTTATGTGTGCCCCTTTGTACTCCATTCCTCTCTCCACCCTTGTCTTCAGGCAGACACTAAGGTGCTTGTAATGACTATATAATAAATTGTATTTTCCAGACTTTTATAAATAAAAATCATGCACTATGCACTCTGTTCTGCCTAACCTCTAAATTCAGCACAATAATTTGAGACTGCAACAGTCGTCCATTTATCTTCATTAAAGAATAATATTGACTCTATGAATATACCACAATTTGTTTACCCTTTCCCATAAGATGGACATGTGGCTTGTTTCCAGTTATTGACTATTACAAATAAAGTTGCTAAGAACTTTCACATGTAAATTTTTCTGTAGACGTATGTTTTTATTTCTCTTGGATAAATACCTAGGAACTGAACAGATGCACCAATTAGTATGTGTATGCTTAACTTTTTAAGAAAATGCCAAAGTGTTTTCTGAAGTGGTTGTGACATTTTAAATTCTCTCCAGTAGTAGGTGAGAGTTTAAGTTTCTCAACAGACTCATCAACACTTAAGTTGACCAGTCTTCTTATTTTTAAGTAAACTAATCACTATTCAGTGCTATCTCAATTTATGGTTTTAATTTGCAGTCCCCTCATAACTAATTTTTGTATAATTAAGTCATTAGGGTTAGTAACAGGACTTCCAAGAAGATGGTGTTGAAGTAGGTAGGCAGGGCTCAACTCTCTCACAAAAACAATGGAGGAAGGGCAAAAAGCTATTGAAAGGAGCTGCTTTGGGGATCTACAGACCAGGAAAGTGCTGTGCATCATCCAGGAGAGAGAAGGACAGAGAGACAAAAAGGCATGAGTTACTCACCTCTGTGGCTCAGAATGGCACATATACCCTGCCCTCAAGGCAAATAGCTTTGGTAAAACCCCTGGCTCACTGTAGCCAACTGCATGGGTAAAGAAAGTCCTCCTCCCTAGGAGGAAGAGGGGTCTGGCAGAGGGCGGAGAGTGGATTCTCTTCAGTGAGTTTGGCCAGCTGAGTCCTCTTTGAATCTCAACAATTACCCCAGCCAGCACTGAACGGGCCCCAGGAA
The DNA here is from genome assembly GCA_029593785.1 of Cabassous unicinctus. Taxonomy (NCBI): domain Eukaryota; kingdom Metazoa; phylum Chordata; class Mammalia; order Cingulata; family Chlamyphoridae; genus Cabassous; species Cabassous unicinctus. The sequence continues at coordinate 1,156 of JAQZBX010026684.1, read as the reverse complement.
ATGGGGAGAGTGATCTTATCAGGCAGGGTGTCACACCCAACTACCCTGGGAGAGAAGTCTAGAGGAGAGAGAAGCCAGGAGAGATAGCTGGCAAACTGTTAGAAGCCTAACTTGCCTGAGGAAAAAGAGGGCAGGGAGAGCCAGATAATCAATCAGAAGCCTAGGAAACTTGTGGAGTAGGTGAAGCTCAGTGGAGAAATGCCTGTCTCGCCTACTAGGGCCCTGGTTTAATTCCCTGTAACTCCTAAGAGAAGGGAGCCAGAGAGTGATCCAGGGAGATGTCAGGCATGGAACTGGTACCTTGTGACAGGGAACTTAGAGACTGTGATTCTTTTGTTGTAGGTTTTTCAATCTGTTATTTTGTATTTTTAAATTTTTTTTTACTTTATTTTATTTTTTTATTCTTAATTTTATTCTGTAAAATTGATTACCTTACCTGTGTAGGGCAGGCTGCAGGGTGATTGATTGATGAACACCGGCAGCCTGAGATGATTCCTAGGGGCCTAAGAGGGAAGTCTGTTTTTCCTGGGTTGTTTTTTGTCTTTTTTTTTTTTCTCTCTTTTTTTATTTCCTTTTCTTTTTCCTATTTTTTTTCTCCTTAGTTTCTCTATTTCTTTTCTTTCTTTCATTTTTCCCTCTTCTGTTGCTTTTCTTTCATTCCATCTTCTCTTGTTTGCTCTTTTTTTTCCTTCTTCTCCTTTCATCTTTCTGGTTTTTTATTTTATTCTATTTTTTTCTGGTTTCATTTTTTTTAATTCTACATTTTTTTATTCTTATTCCATTGTATTTTTAATGATTTTTTATTCTTATTATTTGTTTTTCTGGCTCTTTCATTATCTCTTTTCCATCTTTTAAAATTATTACTATTATTCTTTTTCTTTTCTTCTTTCTTTCTTTTTCTATGGCCTTAATATTTTTTCAAGGGAACAGGCACAACTACAAGGATATAGAATAAGTGGAGCCAACTGTCAAAAGAAACATTAACACACAAAAAAAGCAAAATAAAATCCTAGAGTAGAAAGAGAAGCTAACCATCTAAAAAATCCATCATTATAAACAGATGCCTAGACAGCAGCAAAAAAATTATGAGCCATACTAAGAAACAGGAAGACATGGCCCAATCTAATGAAAAAAAGAAAGAAAGGAAAAAAAAAAA
>JAQZBX010026683.1:0-28806 GCA_029593785.1 Cabassous unicinctus | reverse complement strand
TGACAAAAACATTCCATGTGCCTGATTACAGGAAAACTGGGAAAGAAATATAAAAGTGGTGAAGAATGTTTTAGCTCAGTATGATGATTTTCCTTTGAGAACTAATACAGAGATTCATACCTTTTGTCCTTTCAAACTTTATGCTATTGATGTCTGGGAAAAGTTATCATAGTTTTATTATGGAGATTTTGTTATGTAAGCTGAGATTTCCATGTATTTTTCAGATTAATTTTATTGGGATTTGCTCTCACCTGTGTGCATAATGTAACTATTTTTATGATTGGTGATTCAATACATGTCAATGCTTGTCCTTCTTTTTCCTAAGAAAGGTTTTATTTCCTTAACAGGATATATTAGTGAATGCCATCTTTATTATATTTTCACATACATTTAGACAGAGACTTTTATCATTTAATTTGGATACAATCTATTTAATTTAATATCTGGGTCTTAGAATTTGAAAGTTTTCCCTTTCAAGATGTTACTGCAGTTCTCTTTGGTAGTAAATTGCATTCATTTTTGCATGGCTATTTTTTTCAGATATTTTTGAAGTATTTTGAAAATTTTCCCATTAACCCTTAGAGAATGTTTCTGATGGATATATGAGTGGAAGTATCACATACGTACATATACATACAAAGAGACAGACATGTATAATTTCATGAAAATAGCAAGCCAATTTGTTTGATGGCTTTGGTTGCTGATTTGGGTGTGAGATCTGACTTATTTTGCTAGAGTATCTCTTAATGAGAGATATCATCTAACACAATTTTATTGCAAGGAAAAGACAAAATGGCTTGTTAGAATCTATTTTAGCTGCAAGACCAAAAATGTGTTAATCTGAGTATGATGAAACAATGTTATAAAATAGATTTAAGGTTAAGGCCCTTTAACCCAGTGTTTTTCATTCTATATGTGAGTTAGGACTAGTTTTTTTCTCGCTTTGTTGAGTATTATTAATTTTGTAAAATATAATAAAAATGAAGTACTTAGAACAAAAAGACACATGAACTCAATTTTTATTAATAAATTAGACAAATCTTTACTCTGTCAAACTGCTCTAAAAATTTCTAAAAGCCTCCTTTTAATTTCTGTATATATTAAGCATCATAAACAGTTCACCAATCTGCTCTGTTCTACAATAATCCCTACACTAAAGTTTCCTGATAACTTGAATCCACAGTTTCAATATTTTCTTTTTCTCTGAGAGTAATTCCGTTCTTTTGACTGAGCCATTGAAAGCTTGTTTCATGTGTTTGTTCCTCAGGGTATATTTAAATGGGCTTATCCTTGGGCCAGTGAAAGTAGTGAGTACTGAGATGCCCTTATTAACTATGTCCACTTCTTCTTTTGCTGAAGCTTTAATGTAAATGAAAATGCAGCTTCCATAGGAGATGAATATAGCAAGTATATGGTAAGAAAAGTTGGAAAAGTCCTTTTTCTTTTGCTGAGCAGAGGGGAATTTTAGAATTATTCTGATGATATATATCTGGGGAAAAATTACACATACAAAGATTGTCATAAAAGTCATCACAGAAGCTATTATAACCATCTGCTCTATGAACCATGTGTCTGAGCAAGAGGTCTTGAGGATAGGAGATGCACCATAGCAAAAATTATGGATGACATTAGAGTCACAGAATACCAGATTTAAGCCTAAATTAAGTGAAGAGATTCTGATCAAGAGACCACCACCCACCAGCAAATAACAAAACTTCTGCACACTCTGCTGCTCATCATGGCCACATATTGGCATGGTTAGTAGATGGCCACACAATGGTCATAGTATATGATGGCCAGGAGAAAAAATTCTGTTTCTCAAAAGAGTACAAATTAAATAATTGACTAACACAAGCTTTATAAGTAATGGTATTTCTCCTGTAGACATGCTGTAAAGGAATCTGGGAATACAGCCTGTACTGAGTGAAAAAAAACTAAGGAGAAATTTTCAAAGAAAAAGTACATGGCAGATTTAAACTGAGAATTCACTAAAGCGAGGGTGATGATTGTCAGATTTCTTGTTACACTGAACTTAAAAGGTGACAAGCAGAAAGATAAAGATGAAAACTTGTGGTTGTGGGCCATGTGTCAATCTCAGGAGGATGAATACTGTTAGTCTCTTATGACTTCTCATCACAGATTTCTAACTTCAACCTAATCTGCTTATAAAATTGATATTTGAAATGAAGAGTGCTATGAAAAAATCATGTTAATAATGGAGACTAACAATGGGCACTAGCAATTGCAATTAATGTAATTTACATAATTTTCTTATTGAACTTAACAACGAATCTTGTGAATACATGGCTGACTTCAGTTCTAACTATGAATTACATGGTTGATTGAAGGAAAATTTTCTCAAAATTGTTTTCATTGTACTACAGTTCTTATTTTTATAACCTTTTCTCAAATTTCTTCTTTCAACCGATTTTAGGTTGAAAAATACTTGTTAAATTCAATTTAACTAGGATTAGAAAAGACCACTGATGTTGCTGATTTGTAGACAGTCTTTTGCTTCCAATAACTCTTCAATACTCACAAGTGGAATTTGAAAAAAGCACCACTGGTTTCATGTTTTTGCTTAAAGTTCTGGTTCTTTATTAAATGCTAGTATGAAGCTGATGATTTGGAGATCTAAGCAGATATTTTATGTCCATTTTCATTAGAACTTGAAAAAACTTGGCATTGCTTATCTAGTCTTGTCTTGTCTTATCTTGTCTCCAATGAAATTCATCAAGGACCTTCACTGGACTTTCATCAGAGCCCCTGGTTTGCAGTCTGCCTGTGGAACGTGGATTCGGCATCCCCATCATCATGTGAGAGACTCTTATAAAATCTCATACTATTTACAAATATCTCCTGTTGATTCTGTTTCCCTAGTTAACCCTGACTAATACAGCTTGGTACCAGGAATGGTTCTTGAGGAACAGAGTCTTAAACATGGGATGTCTGAGGTGGTTCTGGGAGTTCGCAAATGACTCTCTGCTCTAATTGGACTCAAGAGTACAAATAACTCCCTTTCCAATAATGAAGAGGCCACTAATAGTCCATGGTGTGATTTGGCAATGGAGATATGCAAAATATCATCACTGGATTTACCTACTTTCAATCTTATAAGAAGCAGGGATCTGGGTGAGAGTGTTTTCAACACCTTAACAGAGTTTTGTAGAGACAAAAGATATAATAATGTTAGTTGGCTCCTCCTAGATACTCTGGCATTGATTGGAAAGGATGGAACCCAGAGGATTGCAATGGAGTATGGGATAGTGATAATATTGGTGTGGACATTGGAACACTAAATTCTGCTGAGACTTTACCAGATAAACCTGCAATGGTCTGCCCTGTGGAGACCACACGTTGTCAACCTTGTATTACCCAGAATCCAGCTTGCTGCAGGGAGTCCGGACTTCCATCCAGCCCTGAGATGAGTACCAGACAAACTGAAGCCTGCCCTGCCCAGCCTCCAGTCTGCCTTAGGGAATCTGCCTTCCAACTTCTGCTTAAAGAGATTAATCTTGTCTCATCAGAAGGAAATGAATAGGAATGCCCCAAGGTCAGTAGCTTGCAAGACATTTCAAATCCTTCTCCTTTCCCACTCCCAAACTCCTCTTCTCTTCAAGACCTATTACTAGACTAAAATCACAAGTCCCCAAATGTGAAATACAAAGTGTAAACCATGAGGAAGTATACTATACTCTGAAAAAATTGCATGAGTTTTCCAACTTATATAGGCAGAAATCAGGAGGATATGTGTGAGAATGGATAGTAAGGGTATGGGATAATGGTGGAACTAATATAAAATTAGATCATGATGAATTTATTGAGATGGGCCCACTATGCAGAAATTCTGGATTTAAGCTGTAGCCTGATGGGTTAGAAAGGCCTTTAAAAGTTTGTTCGGGTGGCTGACTGAAACATGGACTAAAAGTTGGCCTAGCATTTCTGAGGTTGAGATGCCTGAGTTAATGTGGTATACAATAGAAGAGAGAATTCAAAGGCTTAGAGAGATTGGAATGCTAGAATGGATTTACCATATAAGACATGCCCACCCACCCCAGGAATGTCCAGAGGACACACTTTTAACCAGGAACGTGAGGAATAAATTTGTAAGACTAACTCCACCTTCCTTGAAGAGCTCTGTGGTTGCTCTTCTCTGTATTCTCTGTAGGGAGGGCTGTAATGGAATTAGAATCCTTAAACATTATGGAGATGATTAGATCTTGGCCCAGTAAAAGTCAAGATAAAAGTCAAGCATCTGAAGTTAATCACCAAAAACCAGGTGGGCATGGCTACCACAATGAAAGGCAGAGTTAAAGCAGCACTCAAAATAGTCTGAGTTGCATAGAGTTATGGCATTGGCTAATAGATCATTGGGTACCTAGAAGTTAAATAGATGGGCAGCCTACTAAATTTCTTCTGGATCTGTATAGGCAGAAGAGTTCTAGGTCAAGTGAACAAAACTCTAACTCAAATTAAAGATGCAGAGTATCATGGACCCTTAATCAATTTCCAGATTTGAGACAGTTTACAGACCAAGAGCCCCTTCAATGAGGAGAAAGCCAGGTCCACTTGGGGAAGGATCCTGGCAAGCTACCAAAATTTTATATTGTTAATCTTCCTCCCACCTTCTTTTATGGAGACCTATGGCCTTTTACCAGAGTAACTGCATTGAGGAAAAGGAAATGATCAGACATTTTAGGGATTATTAAACACTTGCTCACAAGTGGCATTAATTCCAGGAGACCCAAAATGTCACTGTGCTCCACTAGTCAGAGTAGGGGCTTATGGAGGTCAGGTGATTGATGGAGTTTTAGCTCAGGTCCATCTCACAGTCGGTTCAGGGGGTCTCCGGACACATTCTGTGGTTATTTCCCCGGTTCCAGAAGGCATAATGGGAACCGACATACTCAGTAACTGGCAGAATCCCCACATTGGATCGATGACTTGTGAAATGAGAACTATTATGGTATGAAAGGCCAAGTGGAAGCCACTAGTACTGCCTCTGTTAGCAAAATAGTAAATCAAAAGCAATACCATATTTTGATTGCAGAGATTAGTGTCATCATCAAAGATTTGAAGGATGCAGGGGTGGTGATTCCCACCACATACCCATTCAACACTCTTATTTGTCCTGTGCAGAAAGTGCCAAGAGAAAAGGAAAATATAAACAGCAACAACAAACAAACAAAAAAGACTTCATGAAGAAGGAGAGAGTGGTCCTTATATTTAGCAAAATAGTGATTTCAGTGGGTAACATTAAACAAATATAGTATGAGCGGAGTGAAGGGAACCAAGGCTTAATTTGAGTGGGTTCAAGTATAGATTTATGTGAGAATATGTATGAATGTAAAGGCATAAAAGAATGAAAAAGCCTTCATAATCCAACAAATAGAAATAGGGAGAAGTTAGACTAAATGATCCATGTTAAGTAACATTTAGAAAGTGATTGGAGTGGGAAGTCAAATGAGCTTTGTTTGTGGCTATTTATGTTTAATTTCCTGAATGTTTTAAAATTATAATGGGCTCATGTAATTCATGTACTGTCCTATAACATATAGTTGATAAAATGAAAGCTATAGGGGAATTATAATAAAATTATATAATTTCTAAATTGAATTTTTTATTTCTGACAAACCCATATAACATCACTAATATCCTTAAAAAGGACTGCATACCTCTTCTTAAGATGCTCAACAGAAATAATCATTTTTTTCATTCTGTCCTTTGATGCTCTAAATATAAGTAATTTAACAGTCCATAGGATGTTGTGTTTTGAGTTATCTCCTGCATTTGTATGTGCTATTTCCTTTGCTTTGAATATTAACCTTATTACTCTTTTTCTGCAAACATTGAAAAATTATTCAGAGGGCTCATATCCACAGACGCTCTGAAAAAAAGAAAAGCACCCAAAGCCCTGGTTTTGGACCATCTCCATAGCAGTAACAATCTAATACCTGATTTCCTTTACAGCTTTCATTGTCTCTCTTCTTGTACTTGTGATCACTTATGATTTCAACAACTTTAGAAAAATTGCCAGTTGTAGTAAATTAGGCTTTAAGTAACAGTTTCATATGTATCTGGAAATAGTACAAATGGAAATGGTCCTATAAACCAGGTAGCAGAGGAATTAAAATAGTTCAATTAAGTCTCCAGACTATAATCTTCATATTACTTACTCTCATTTCTATATTTCATGACAAAGGGATGATGCTTCTTTCAGCATCCAAGGGTTGGATTTATTTACCTTCCTTATAGAAATGATATTAATGTGATAATGATATTTCCTTTCATTAGATTACTTATTAATTGCTATGGAAATATTATTTAAAGATTTTTTTCTCTGTAGATTCTAATTGGATACAATTATTTATAAGCACATTTTAGAATTTTTTTTCTGTCCACTAGTTGAAAAATCACTAATTTTCATCATTTGATCACCACTTAGTTTCTTTGGTTACATTATAATACAGTATTCCAAATGTTAAAACAGAAAGCATAAATATTAGAATTACATACCCAAACCACAGCTTAACATGACTACCACTAATCAATATTCCATGCAATCAAATTTGAGTATAATATTAATTCACAAACTCCACTAAAAGGTGGAGGAGAATATGTTAAGATGTAATGGACTCTCTTTACTAATGCTGATATATAGGGGTAGTTTGCATACAACACAGGGAAATTCTGAAATCAAATCTTGAAATCATTTCAGTATACACACATATTATCTAAATTTGTATGACTGCCAGAAAATCTGTTAATCAAACAAAGCTGAATTTATTAGTCTTGCTGAAAAGAGAAAACACCATCTTGACAGTCTTAGTAGTGACTGAGAGGGGGGTTACACAGGAGATTACTTGTAGGTTTGGGGGATCTGGGCTTAAGTGATTGTTGTTGGGTCTTTCAAGGAAGGGTATTGAATGGGATTGAGCAAGGTTCATGGCACAATAGTTTTGAAGTATTGGACACAGCGACCCAAGAGTCTTAAAGTGAGTCTTGGTAAGAAATTATTTTTCTGATAAGCACATTGTTTGCCTACTTGGCATGGATAATTTGGTTTGCAGGAATTTTCTGTTACAAGTAGTGAGTACATCCATTGGATTACTACTTTATCATCCTGGGAAGAATTTCCTGGAATATATGCTTAAGTTGACACAGATGTTATCAGTTCTCTTATTTAAGATTTAAACATGAAAACTGGCAACCAATTAGATGCATAAGATTGGAAGACAAGACAAAGGAATTACAATTTCTAAGTTAAGGAGGATTGTAAAAAAAAAGAAAAGTTTTTTTTTTCTGTTTTTTGTTTTTTGTTTTAATTTCAAACTAAGAACACTACATAAACAAAATCTGTGGGATGTATCCAAAAGTGACATTAGAGAAATTAAAGGAATCCAAATATTTAATTTAACAAGCAAAACCCATAGATAAAAGAGTGTTTCAGATATATAATTAAAATAATTTAAAATAGAATCCTAATAAATCAAAATTGAATAGGAGATGATAATTTAAAAATAAATTTAAGACTGTTTATATTGGAGTATTAGAAAACAATAGGACTGATAATTAAAATTGATTTTGTTTTTGAAAATGTTGTGCAAATAGGTAAACTACTAGGACAACCATTTTGTGTTTTTAATATAATATATTGAAATATAGGCAGTGAGGACTAAGAAAGCAAGATAAAAGAGAAGAGGAATGCACAGAAGTAAGATTGACATTAGACATCAACCCAAGGTGAAATTTAGGCATTTGTAATCTTCTAAGAGGTCCAAAGACTGAGAACCTCAGTGGCCAAGAACCCATGGAGCAGAAATGTTGAACAACTGGGAAACTAGGCAGAAAGAAACAATAGAAAGTCTAAGAAGCTGAGCAAAGGATTTCACAGTACCATTGGAAAAAGAGTATAAAAACACAGAGGTTTCAAGGACAAGTGACCCAGGTAGACATCCCAGATTTTTAGTAGGAATCTGTGAATTACCATACCCAAGAGTAAGATCCCATACTAAAATGGAAGTGGATAATATAATTTGAGTTGATGTCCAGAGTTCTTTACCCACTAAGCAAGACTAGAACTCATATATGGCCTTTGATGAAAGAAGGACAAGGAAATCAAATTTCATCTACCATAATAAGAACATACTTTATATAACAGGCAAGCTTGGTTCTAACCATTTCATGACTCATTGGATTATGCAAATATGGATTCTGATCATAATGGATTGATTTACTTAATTCTGTTCTCTTTTCTTCCATTATTATCTTCTGTCACAAATTTTGCTTTCATATGCCAAAGCTTTAAATACTTTATTTTCTTTCACTGACATCTCCTAATGATGTTTTCCTCTAGATGTGTTTTCACTTTTGTTTGGTAATTCATCTCTGGCAGAAGCTGCATCCCTTTAAGAAAACAATTCCAATTCTCACTAGCTTTAATATCAGTGAAGTCGCCCCTTGTCTCTTCAGCTCTAGGGTGGTATTGTGTGTTGTATCATATCCCCCAAAAAATAATAACAGTCAAGTCCTACCTCTTAGTACCTGTGAATGTGAACTTATTTGGAAATAGGGTCTTTGCCAATGTAATTAGTTAAGATGAGGCTATACTGGATTAAGGTGGGTCTTAAACACATAGGATTTTTAAGAGGGAAATTTGGATACAGGGAAAGACAGACACAGCACGAAGATGACTATGTGACTAGGAGGTCAAGATGGGAGTTATGCTGCTATAAACCAAGGAAAGTGAAGGATTGCTGGTAATTGTCAAAAGCTAGAGAAAGGCAAGGAAGGATTGTTCCTTAGATTTTTCAGTGAGAGCATGACCCTGCTGACTCCTTGATTTCAGATTTCTAGCCTCTGGAACTGCAAGAGAATAAACTTATATTGTTTTAAGCCACCAAGATTGCGGAAATTTTTTTTTTCACTCCTTGGAAACAAAACAGGTGGCACCAATTTTCTGCTTTGGATAGTCTCTGGGTTTCTAGCTATTGTCTTATTTATAATACTTTTATATATTCTTATACAATAATACTTGGTACCAGGGATTATCTAGGATAGAGCCATTCAAGAAGGAATTTTGGGACTGGGTTAACACAGAATTGAATTTTATGGGAATAGACAATGAAACACTGGTAATCTATGACATATGGTAGCATTGCAATTATAAAAGCATAACTTTTGAAGGTATGAGAAGAATGCAGTAATATTATACATACTTGACAGTGATGTGAACACTTCTGATTACAAAGGTAACTGGTGGGATATTTGATTCTGACCACCATGAAGAATTAAAAATGCAAGAGTTAAGTCTAGTTTTAACTAGATGTCTATTCATGTCACTACTTTCAGTTCAAAGCAAAGATAGAGAGATAGAATGTTACTATGTCAAATTCAAAATTATCTCATCTCCAAGGGGATGGAAGAATAGAAGGAGCATGGGGCATTGGATTTGTTCAGCATGCTCTTGCAATGATGGATACAGGCAATTATGCATTTTGTCAGAACCTATAAAAGTGTATTATGAAGAATGTAAACCATAACGTAAACCATTGATCATGGTTAGCAGCAATGCTTCAATTTTTTTAACAAATCAATTTTATTGATATATTAATATAGCATAAATTCATCCAAATTGTACAATCAATGGTATTAAGCCTAATCAAATAGTTGTGAACTCATCACTTCAATGATTTTTAGAGCATTTCATTATTCCAGTAATAATAATAATATTAGGAAAAACTAGGCAAAGAAACAAAACTCATCATCTCTCAATCTTTCTATGCTTCCCGTTTTGTACATAGGTGCTATTCTGTTTCCTTCTCTCTAGTTTATTTGTATTTACATTTTGTGAAAACATAAATGGAATATCACCCATTTTTGTATTTTACACTAGGTTTCCCTAATTGTTCCATGTTATAGTTTTTAGTTTTCATTCTAGTAATATACATGACCTTAGACTTTACCTTTCAATCACTGTCATACCCACAGATTAGCTCTGCTAGTCACAAACACCGTGATGTGCTTTCACCACTTCAATTCATTGAAGTGAACAACCGTTTAACAACCTTTTAACCAATTCTGCACAGTTTTCCATTCACTACCCTCATTCTATTTTTTGGTGACCTATATTCTGATTTTTAACTTCACGAGTTTACATAATATATTTAGTTCATAATAAGACAAATATATGTTCTTTTGTGTCTGGCTTGCTTCACTCAACATATTGTCCTCGAGGTTTATCCATGTTGTCATATGCTTCATGGCTTCATTTTCACTTACCAGTGCATAAAACTCCATCGTATGTATACAGCACAGTTTGTTTATCCATTCATCAGTTAATAAACACCTGTTTTCCAACATTTGCCTGTAGTGAATAACGCTGCTCTGAACATTGGTGTGCAGATGTCTATTCATGTCACTACTTTCAGTTCTTCTGGGTATATACCTAGCAGAAATATTGCCAGGTCACATGGCAAGTCTATATTCAAATTCCTTAGGGACTGCCAAGCAGTCCTCCACAGTGGCTGCACCAGTCTACATTCTTACCAACAGAGAATAAGCGTTCTTATCTCTCCATATTCTTTCCAACATTTAGAGTTTTCTGACTTTTTAATAGTGGCCAGTCTAATAGGTGTGAAATGATAACTCATTGTAGTTTTGATCTGCATTTCTCTTATCGCTAATGATGTTGAACATTTTTTCATATATTTCTTCACCATTTGTATTTCTTCTTTGTACACTTGTCTGTTCAAGTCTTTTGCCCATTTTTTAATCAGGGAGCTTGTCTTTTTATTGTTGAGTTGTATGATCTCCTTATACATCATGGATATCAAGCCCTTATCAAATATATGATTGTTAACTATTTTCTCCCATGGAGTTGGTTGTCTTTTCACACTGTTGACAATGTCCCTTGTGGCACAAAAGTGTTGAATTTTGAGGAGGTCTCCCATTTACCTACTTTTTCTTTAGTTGCTTGTGCTTTGGATGTAAGGTTTAAGAAACTACTGCCTATGACAAGGTCTTGAAGAAGTTTTCCTACATTTTCTTCTAGGAGTTTTGTGGTTGTCGCTTTTATATTTTATATTTAGTCCTTGATCCTTTTATGTAAATTTTTGTATAAGGTGTGAGATAGTGGTCCTCTTTCTCATTTTTTGGATATGGATATTCAGTTCTCCTAGCACCATTTCTTGAATAGATTGTTCCAGCCCAGCTGGGTGGGCCTAACAACCTTGTTAAAAATCACTTGACTATAGATGTGAAGGACTATTTCTGAGTTCTTGATTCAGTTCCATTGGTCAATCTGTCCGTTTTTATGCCAGTACCATCCTGTTTTTACCACTTTAATGAAGTAATAGGTTTTATTTTATTTTTTTTAAAGACTTATTTATTTATTTATTTATCCCCGCCCCCCCTTGCTGCTTGTGTTTGCTGTGCCCATTTGCTGTGTGTTTTTTCTGTGTCTGCTTATCTCCCCTTTGTTGCGAGGTCTTGCTGCATCAGCCCACCACGCTGCATGGGTCAGCCTGCCCTCACCAGGAGGCCCCGGGAACAAACCTGGGGCCTCCCATATGGTAAACGGGAGTCCTATTGTTTGAGCCACATCCGCTTCCTGAAGTAATAGGATTTAAAGTCAGGAAGGAAGAGTACTCTATCTTCATTCTTCTTTTTAAAGATATTTTTGGCTTTTCAGGGCCCCTTACCCTTCCAAATGAATTTGATTATTGTCTTTTCCATTTCTGCAAATAAGGCTGTTGAGATTTTTTTGGGATTGTGTTGAATCTGTAAATAGGTTTGGATAGAAAACAATCAAATATTTAGGAATAAACTTAACCAGGACATAAAGGACCTGTTTTCACAAAACTACAAAACATTGCTAAAAGAAACCAAAGAAGACTTAAATAAATGGAAGGACAGTCCATGTTCGTTTATTGGAATGCTTGAGCATTTGTTCATCAATTGTAACAAATGTACCATACTTATGTAACATGTTATTAATAGGGGAAAATGTGAGAAGGGAAGGTGTGGTGTATGCTGGAATCTCCTATATTTTCTATGCGACTTTTCTGTAACCTAAAGTTTCTTTGAAAGAAAGTGAAATAAAATAAGAAATTTGTACTGTGCATAAAAGATAGATCTTATGGTGATGAAAGACACAACACAAAATGTTATTTTTATTTTGTTTTTATTATTATTTTTTTACTTTATTGTTTGACTTTGATTTTAGGGAGGTTTTGGATTGTAGTAGGGTCATAACTGAGGCAGCAGATCACTGGTGTGGGGGGGGGGTCAGTGATGAGAGGATGTGTGGGGAAGGGTGAACTTGGGACATGCCTCTATGGAATATGAATGTGTTCAAGTGTTCATGGGATGTTGTCTCAGTGGGTGGAGACCCACACAATAATTGAAAGAATATTGAATTCCCATCCTAGGAGCCCTGCTACATTCTCTAATAGAGTGGCAAGAGTCCTTAGAGTATATGGGCAGTGCCTAGTGAAGGAGGACATGCCCTTGATAATAATGCTTGTACTTATGAGCCTTATTCTTGTGAAACTGAACATTAGCCTAATATTATATATTGCCTAAGAGTTACTTCCTGAAAGCCTCCTTGTTGCTAAAATGTGACCGCTCTTTAAGCCAAACTCCATATATAAACTCACTACCTTGTGGGACATGACTTCCAGGGATGTCTCCCTGGCACTCAGGGATTATTACAAAGCATCAACTAGCAATGCATCTGGAAACAGACTTTAACCAAAAGGGGTAAATTAAATACAAATGAGTTTTTATGGCTAAGAGATTTCAAATTGAGTCTCGAGGTCATTCCAGAGGTTATGCTTAAGCGTATAAGAGTATCTCACTGACTGCCACAGTAAAGAGTGCCACAAGCAGGGGTGCTCCTGAGGGCTCTAGAGACATCTGGACACTATAGGCAGGGCAGACAACCACAGGAATTTGGCACCGTTTCAGTGGGCCTTACCTTGGCGTATATGATAACCTTTCCCCCATTGGACTCATTTATAATTTTCCTACACAAGTTTCTTCAGTCCCTTTTATTTGAATCTATAATTAACACTATACCCATTAAATATGTGTCTGAGTGACTTAAAACTCCTGCTGTTCATATGCCAATCGAGCCCTGAATCTCAGCAAAGTTGCAGACAACACCTACTCTCCAGTTCATTGGACTCACCCGGAACAACTAACAAAAGGATGATGATGGACAATGCCCATCCACAAAAAACAGTCCATTTGTCCCATGAGATCTAAGACCCCTCTTAATCAGAAGCAGAATGAGCATCACCATCCCAAAATCTACAAAATAAAGGAATGAAAATACATAAGGGGGGAAAGCAAATATGGATTAAAATAAATTTATTATTATTCTAGTAATGGAATAAATTTTAACAATGATATAAAGGCAGTAGTCAACAGAGGTTCTGAGGGAAAGGAATGGTAAGAATATGTGTAACATGGGGCATTTTTGGAACATTGGAATTGTTCTGAATGACATTGCAATGACAGATACAGTGCACTATACATTTTGTCAAAACCTGTAAAATTGTGCCATGCAAAGTGTAAACCATAATGTAAACTCTATATCATGATTAGTAGCAATGCTTCAATATGTGCCCATCAATTTTAACAAATGTACCACTAATGAAAGATGTTGTTATTGGGGAAACATGTGGGAGGGGGAGAAGGAAGTGTGACATATATGGGAATCCCCTATACCTTTGATGTAACATATATGTAATCTAAAGCGTCTTTAAAAATAAACTTAAAAAAAAATGTTCTCATCTCGTGTAGCATTAAGGAAGACACAGTTCAACATCAGTCCCCAAAACTAATCTGTTGATCGCAGGATTGGAATCTCAGTTAAGTGTATAACTTTCCCAAGTGTCTTACACTAAGATTAGGATGCTGATTTTAAAGGGTGGACCCTATGATGTAGGATAGGATATTTCTGTGGACACAAATGAAGCTGAAAACCTTGAAATTTTATTATTCCCTAAGTCTCTAATACTGATGGAAACAGCTTTTCCTCACTTATATAAGGAAATTAGTTTCTTTGGCCTAAAAAAAGAAGTTTTAAATGAGTCCAACAAGGATATTTGCTTCATGAGGGCAAGTCTATTTTTCTCAAGCTTGGCACTCCCCACCCTTCATTGTCTCCATGATGATAAATTCAAGGAATCCTTTACCCAGGGTAAGAATAGCCATTTCTTTTCTATACTTGAGTGTAATCATAATATCATGCTAATTAGGTTGTTGAGAACACAAGACACATGTATGGAACATAGAGGAATATAGAAAACACTGGATAAGGAGTAATTTAGCAAGATACATGCATTCAGCTAGGTTTCAATATTTCATTTTCTAGTTCAATCAGTTATGAGTTACTCTAAATTTGCTTATTAATTGAAGTTTAACTATAGTCAATATGTTTATGTGACAGAATATATCTGTCATAATATAGGACAAAGTATCGGAAGACTTAGGGAAATGGACATGGTAGCAGCAGCTGTTATGTGCAATCTGCTCAGCCCTATCCTAACAATACTCTGTGTATTAGTCAGCCAAAGTGGTGCTGTTGCAAAATACCAGAAATCTATTGGGTTTTATAAAGGGTATTTATTTGGGGTAGAAGCTTACAGTTACTAAGCCATAAAGCATAAGTTACTTCCCTCACCAAAGTCTGTTGCCATGTATTGGAGCAAGATGGCTGCCGATGTCTGCAACGGTTCAGCCTTCCTTCTCCTCTTAAGGCTCCATGGTCTCAGCTTCTTCCAATGTCAGCTGTAGACTGGGATAAGTCTCGTCTATTTCCTGGGGCTCCTTCCTCTCCGGGCTCAGTTTCTCTGTTCTCTCCACAAGGTAAGCTGTAGATTATCAGGCTCTTTTTCTTCCTGGGGCCTCTTCCATGTCTATTGAGCTGTTTCTATTCCTCTGTGTTCTTCTCCTGTGTGTTTACTTCCCCCAGCTCCAGCATCCAAAACTCCAAACTCTTTCCTCTGCCAAGGAGTTTACTCTGTGAGTCCCCACCCACCAAGGGGGAGAGAACTCGACGTCCTACTGATGTGGCCCAATCAAAGCCCTAATCATAATTTAATCAAGCCAAAGTGAAACCACTGAAGTTAATACAATCTAATATGCCCAGAGGACCAGACCAGTTTACAAACATAATCCAATATCTCTTTCTGGAATTCATAAACAATATCAAACTGCTACAATCTCTAAGGAAAGCTCCTAGAACCCTTCATGAACCAAGGCTTAAGAAATATTTTGTGTTAGGAGGGATACCAGTTGTAACTGTTGGCCAATTTGATGTAATTATGAATTCCAAAAATATAATTGGAATTCATACTTGTAAACTGATCTGTTAATCTGGGCATGATTAGGTTATGATTAGGGCGTTGAGCACCACCCCTTGTGGGTGGGGAGTCTAATATAAAAGGCAAGGCAAAGGACAGTTGTAGCAGTCTTTTGAGAAGCAGTTTTGATGTTGGAAAGAAGGCCCCAAGAGAAGACAAGCAAGCCGTTCACCTGATCGTCTACAGCTGACCTTGTGGAGGAAACAGGAGCTAAGCCCGGAGAGAAACGTAGCCCCGGGAAGAGAGGAACCCCAGAAGCCTGAACCCTGGCAAACGCCGGCAGCTGTCTTGCTCTAACACGTGGCAGTGGACTGTGGTGAGAGAAGAAACATAATGCTTTATGGCCTGGTATCTTTGGACTTCTACCCCAAAATAAATACCCTTTGTAAAGACCAACACATTTTTGGTATTTCACATTAGCACCCCTTTGGCTGACTAATACACCAGTATTCTTAAAAAACCCTGTAATAGCTGTATTCTCTACCCCACTGATGACTGTGGAAGATGTTACTATTTAATTGGGATTCCTGATTTCATTAGGAGTAATGCATTCATTGAGGTGCAGTAACAAAGTTGTGTCACTTAATTTTAAGAGAAAAGATAAGCATAAATATTGCGATAAACCAGAGTGATATATCAGCACTAAAAATGTATTAACACATAGAGATCTGTTGCAGGAACTAAATGATCATTTGGTCTCAAAAAAAAAGAAATATTTTTACAATAAACCTAAGTGCTGAAATGAATAGAGTTGATGGTAACACATTATAGTGAGTATAATTAACACTGCTGATTTATAAATCTGATTGTGGCATAAAGGGGTGGTCTAGGGATATAGATGTCAGTTGAAAGGAAGCTAAAGAATAATCCAGGAACTATATTGCATAGTGATTTTAGTGGTGGATGAAGATTATGGTTAATAGTGTAAATATAACAATGTTCTATTACAAAGTGTTAAGAATATGTGAACATGTGAAAATTACAATTAATGTATCTTACATTAATTGTAAGATCATTAACAGTAATATCATAATTATTTTGCAGTAATGACAAAGAAGATACTAAATTAATTAAAATAGGGGGGTATCAGGAGATAGGGAGTTTTTACTTTTGGAGTAATGAAAATGTTCTAAAATTGACATGTGATGACAGCACAACTCTGTGATGAATATGAGTCACTGACTGTACATTTTGAGTGTATTTTTCAAGGCAGATTCAACATAGTGAATCTTGTGGTGGATGATGGGCTGTGGTTAACCAAACAATTATGAGAACTGTCTCTCATGAACTATAACAAATATTTAATACTAATACAGGATGTTAATAATTGGATGGTTTGGGGGAAAATACACCAAATGTAAAATAAGAACTATAATTTGTAGCAATATTCTTACAAAGCTCCTTCACAGTTTGTAATAAACGTTTCACAAAAATGCAAGGTGTTGGTGGAGGAGTGATGTACGGTAGTCCTATATGTTATGCATGTATGTTTTGCAAGTTCTCAATTTTACTATACACTTATTGTTTATGTAGGTTTATATATGAATGATATACTTCAATAAAATTTTTTAAATGAAAAAAAATATTAGTCAAATGGCCCTATTGGGAATACACACATGCTCATTAGTTCTCAAACATAAATCAGTTAATGGATCCAGAGCCTCTCCAATGAGGGGGAAGCTAGGTTCTATTGAAGAATGACCAAATAATGTAATTACAGACATATATTTTAAATAATCCTCTGAGCCTTTCCCATAGGGAACTACAGCACTTTGCACGTGTGCATGAGAAAAGCAAAATTTTGAGCCTTAAAGGAGTATTGAGTTATGAGTTAACATTAATCTTTGGGAAGCAAAATACTAGTTAGAGAAGAGATTTGAGTGCTGAGAAGAAATGCAAGAGTTTAGAGGGGTTTTTTTGTTTGTTTGTTTGTTTTTTTGGTGCTTCTCAAAGAATGTCTAATGTTTCTGAGGATCCATACTGGGATTATTTTCCTGCTTCTCTAATACATACGTAGTTGGAATATAAATAAGTAAAACTTGAAGAAATTCCCATATTAGTTACTTCACCTGTGCAATAGTGCTTTTGTGGTAGGAAGGGTAAATGGAAATTCCTGGAAATGCTCCTCTTCCCCATTGCCAAAATAATAAGCCCAAACAATACTACATCTCTAAAGAAATGACAGTGATTAATGCCACCATCAATGATTTGAAAGATTCAAGAGTGTGTAAGAGAAACTGTGATGTTTCTATGGACCCATTTGTCTGGGGCATTTCAAAATATCACCTTTAAGTAAAAGAACCTTCTTTTCACCTTGAAATTTCCTCAACAAATAAATAGACAAGATCATTGGATCTCTGTTAGATTGTTTGAAGACAGCATTTACCTTGTTTGGGTATGCTATTCAGGCATATTTCCTGAAAAAGTGATAAGCTTCACAGTTTTGAGGAGACGAAGAGCAAGAGGGGGCTTGTGGCAGTTTGCCTCTACAATTGATCCAGGAGTATTTGAATAGTCTCTGATACACAGGGATTAAAAAAAAAAAAACTCTACTAAACTTCAAAAGGTGGATCAGAATGAAGATTCCTAAGATTTGGGAGCATAGGCATGCCTTCTTTTGCTCACAACTATTCTCCATTTGAGAATCAGCTGCTGGAAGAAAATAAATATCAGACAACAGAATGCTAAGTGATTGTGAGTCGAGTTTCCCATTGGGGACTACATGTCATATGTTCCATTATTTCACAATTTTGGACATGGATAGGCAGCATTCCATCTTCATGTGGAATGTGAGCCCAAGCTTGAGCAGGCATAACTGCATTGCATAAGCAAATGCTTAGACTCTTATGGTACCAGTACATATAACTTTGTCCCCTCTTTTCCACCCATACACGATTTTCTAGGTAATTTCCTATGCCCAGTTAAGAAAACTGGGATAAAAAGTACTTGACCTACAGATGGAACATATAATATGCTATTCCCAAGATGGCTTTGAATAGAAAGAACTTTGGCAGTATATCTGGTTGTCCACTTTGGGTGGGCAGGAGCATGGCCTGAGGTGAACTTATACTGTATTGAAGGCAATTTCTAATGAATCGGCTAGATGTTCATTGATACGAAAAGAACACATTTGAAAGACTGGTGACACAGAGATGTAGTAAAAGGGTTTGTGGTGGATTCTCAGAATTGGCACAGCTCATGAAGATAGTTATGACTTATGTGAAGAGACTCCAAAGATCATCCACTGCAGAGCAAGTTCTTAGTGATCAAGTAGACATGGACCATCTGTGGATGTCAGTAACCTCTTTCCTGAGCCACCTCAGCTGACATAGTGGGCTTTTGCACAAAATGCAATGTCACAGGGGTGAACAATATGGATGGAATCCATAGCGTGTATCCCATTCCTCAAGGCTGATATGGCTCCTTCCAATTTTGAGTGGACACATTGTCATCAGCCACGACTAAATATGCGGGTTCATATGGCACCCTTCTCTAGAAAACTATCAAGCATCAAGGTGACAAGTTAATGAACTTAAACCCATTGCAATATATATCAGGTAGTAATTTGTCCTGTTGAGAATAAACTCATATTCCACTTACCAACTTATCTTTGGTGATCACAAGATTTCTGCTTGCACCACCACTTGTGAATTTTGAAATGCCTTATCACCATCATGATATTTATACATTTTTCTCCAATCAAGGAATCATTTTATGGTGAAAATACTATGTTATGGGGGACATATCCATAGAATTCTTCGGTTTCTTTATATATCTTAACATTTAAAGAAGAAAAGATATGCCATACTCTACAGATAATTATTATCCTTTGGGAAATGGTTTCGAGATTACAAATGGACCAGATTATAGAGTAAAATATTATCCATGGGCTATCAATTTACCGCACAACATGAATTTTCTTTCATTGCCTGGGTATTGCCTGACCAATAAATCATAAATTTTGACATGTATAGCAGAATCTTGTCATTAACTAGGAAATGCATATACAAGATTGAGCTCAGGCTCACTTGGTGTGTCCTCTTGTATGCAGAATGTTAAAGTCCTTTGGTTGCACAAGAGACAGTTGCATCTTGCTACTTGGAAATATAATTTTCCTTTGTCTTTATTTGGAAGTTAATTATCATTAAAAGTGGTATATAGGGATATTAAGTTGACAAGGGGTGCACTGTGCTGGCTTATTCTGATGTCAAACTCATCCCAGGTTAATGCACTCATGAAAGATTTGGACAATTATGGCTAAGTTGTGATCATTTCTGTGGGAATGTCATGGTAGTTGGTTGTGATATCAGAGGTTCATGGACATGACTGCAGGTTCTAGCTTGTTCACATTTTTTTCTATGCTTTGCATCCAGCTCTTCTTCTGGATATTTACAGTGGCCCATTTACAGATGCTAAGCTGTGTATCCTAGTCATTCCCTAGACTTTGCTCCCTTTTGTGTCCCTGCTTCACACTGGACAGGCTTGGCTATTCATGTCACCTATGTAGTGATTCCTTTGATCTTCCAAATCTCTCTTTCAGACCTTCACTTCCCCAACTCCTTCCATCATTATGCAGATCTTAATGCTTCTATTAAATACCTATACAATAACTGACAGTGATTCTGATTCCTGACTGAGGTCTCACTGATAATCAGAATACATATTTTCTTTAATTTTCTTATCTCTTTTCAGTATATTTCACCAAATTCCATTCCTTTTTTGCCTCTAATTCAGGTTTTATTTGATTTCCTTGGAAAAAAAATAAAGCGTAGGAATTAATAATGCAATATGTGAAATAAGATAGAAGCATGTTTAACTCATATATTTCAGTCACTTAGAAGCTGTGTGATGTTGGACAGATTACCTAAGTCCAATAAATATGATATTTTTATTTTTAAAATGGTGGTAGCAAAAATATAAAATGACTTAAGTTGTAGGTAAGATAATATGGGGGAGAAGAGCTTACATAAATGATTATTTAGTGTATACTACATCTCCTGGCATATTAAACATTTATTATGTGCCCAACCCACTAAATGTTGTGTTCCTACTCTATTTCTATTTTTGTGGTTATGACAAGCAGTTTTAATCTAAATTCTTCTACTATGTCTAGGAATAAATTTGCCAAAATACTATCTTTTTCCAATATTATAGAACTTATATCTTTTCCAAGCCAGATATTATTCAGTCATCGTTTTTTTTATTCAATTCAGGACTTAATAGAATTTCTACATTTCTGAATTATGAATGTGTTTCCAAAACTTTTTTTATAGAAATTTTGTATCAAATTATGTTTATATATCTTTATTTTCCACTTTGGTTACACTAAATCTTTAAGTTCTAAATATTGTATTGTTTATTTTGTTTTAGTTTCTATTAAAATTCATCTTGCTACTGCCTGAAATTCAAGGTGCAGATTTCTTATGTTTATATATTTGTAAATATATGTGTGCGTGTGTGTGTCTGTATGGTTTTTAACTATTTTAAAAGATGTGAAAAGGAGTCTTTACATTACGTAGCTCTAAAAATTTCCTGAATGTCACTGACACCTCATCATGCTACTTACTCTTTACATCTTAAAAGTAATTGAGTGATAGGGGAGGGAAGATTTGTCTTTTGGAAAGATATTCTCGTGTTCTTTTTAATATATTTGTAATAGAGAACTTGTAAGCTTACAAAACAATCATGCATAATGTGCAGAATTCCCATATATCACCCTTCTGCCAACACCTTATATTGTTGTGGAACATTTGCTACAGATTATGAAAGAACATGATCAGACTATTACCATTAAATAAGGTCCATAGCATACACTTGGTATATTTTTCCATACATTCCCTATTTATTAACACCATGTATTAGTATTATACATCTGTTATAGTTCATGAGAGAACACTCTCATATTTGTACGTACCACAGTCTTTCACCACATGGTTCACTGCATTATACAGTCGCATGCCATGTAAATTCTATGCAAAGTGTACATTCAGTAACTCTCACTTTCTTCACAGAGTTATTGTCCTCACCTCCGTAAACCTTTGAATATTTTCCTTAGTCCAAAAGAAAAAATCTCATACCCTCCTATTATTGACCCTTAATATTGATATAATACCTTCTTTGACATTGATGCAAGAATATTAAAATATTGCTGTTAACTATAGTCCATAAGTTACATTAAATATGTTCTCCCATGCATCACTCTATTTTTACCAACCTGTTATTAGTGATGTACATTTGTTTTAGTTCATAGAAGAACATTCTTTTATTTGTATTATTAATCTCAGTCCTCATCCACTCTGGTTCACTATGGTATTCAGTCCCTAGACTATTCCCTAATTTCCTTTCAATTGACATTTACATCCCTAGACTACCCCTCTCAGCCAAAATCCCATTCATAAACCAGCTGTGTTAGTTATACTCACTATAATGTGTTACCACCAACTCTACCTATTTCCACACAGTTAC
This sequence comes from Cabassous unicinctus, assembly GCA_029593785.1. Lineage (NCBI taxonomy): Eukaryota > Metazoa > Chordata > Mammalia > Cingulata > Chlamyphoridae > Cabassous > Cabassous unicinctus. The sequence continues at coordinate 6,967 of JAQZBX010026683.1, read as the reverse complement.
AAACTAATTGAAAATTCCAGATACATTTAAGCATCCATACCCATTCTCAGTCCTCATCCTATATCCTAGTAATCTATAGTCTAGGTTTTAAGTCCTTGTGCTTATTCTTTCTATTTAGCTCATATTAGTGAGACCATAAAATATTTGTCCTTTTGTGTCTGGCATATTTCACTTAGCATAATGTCCTCAAGGTTCATCCATCTTATCATATGTGTCCAAATTTCATTTCTTCTTGCAGCAGCACAGTATTCCATTGTAAGTGTATATCACATTTTGTGTATCCATTATTTGGTTGATGGCCACTTGTGTTGTTTCCATCTTTTGGCAATTGTGAATAATGCTGCTATAAACATCGGTTTGCAAATGTCTGTTTGTGTCATAGTTTTCAGTTCTTCTGAATTTACTCCTAGTAGAAGGATTGCTGGATCATGGGGCAGTTCTATATTTAATTTCCTGAGGAACTGCCAAACTGTCATCTACAATGGCTGCACCATTCAACATTCCCACCAACAGTGAAGGAGTGCTCTTATTTCTGCACCTCTTCACAAGCACTTTGGTTTTGCTAATTCTATTGTTATTTTGTTCTCAATTTCATTTATTTCTACACTGATCTTTGTTATTTCATTCCTTCTGTTTGTCTTTGGCATAGTTTGCTGTTCTTTTAATAGTTCCACCAGCTGTGTAGTTAGATCATTTATTTTAGCTCTTTCTTCTTTTTTAATGTAAGCACTGAGGACTGTAAATTTACCTCTCAGTCCTGCTCTTGCTGCATTCCACAGAATTTGATATGTTGTGTTCTTGTTTTCATTTATCTTAAGATATTTATTGATTTTTATTGCAATTTCTTCTTTAACTCACTGATTATTTAATAGTGTGTTGTTTTTGTGAATTTTCCCTTTTTCTGCCTGTTGTTGAGCTCCTGCTTTATTCCATTATGATCAGAGAAAATGTTTTTTGTATAATTTTGATCTTGTTAAATTTATTGAGATCTGCTTTGTGACCAATATATGGTCTATCCTGGAGAAAGATCTATGATCACTTGAGAAGAATGTATATCCTGCTGTTTTGGGATGCAATGTTCTGTATATATCTGTTAAGTTTAGTTCATTTATCATATTATTCAAGTACTCTGTTTCTTTATTGATCCTCTGTCCAGATGATCTATCTAATGATGTGAATGGTATATTGAATTCTCCAACTATTGTTGTAGAGTTATCTATTTCTCCTTTCAGTTTTGCCAGAACTTGCCTCATGTAATTTGGGGCATCATGGTTAGGTGCATATGCATTTATGATTGTTCTTGTCCCTGGTGAATTGCCCCTTTTATTTGCATATAATGACCTTCCTTGTCTGTAATAACAGCTTTGCTTTTAAGTTCTATTTCATCTGATATAATTATAGTTGTACTCCAGGCTTTAGTTGTTCTTTTTTTTTTTTTTTTTTTTTTTTTTTTTTTTTGTTACTGCATATGTAGAATATATTTTTCCACCCTTTCACTTTCAATCGATTTGTATCCGTGGGTATAATATGTGTCTCTTGTAGACAGCATATAGATGGCATATATTTTCCCATCCATTCCACCAGTCTGTGTCTTTTGATTAGGGAGTTTAATCCACTAACATTCAATGTTATTACTATATAGGCAGTTCTTACTTCACCCATTTTGATCTTTGGGTTATATCTGTTATACTTTGTTTTCACCACTCTTTTTACACTTTTAGTTACTTTTACTGATATAATCTTCATTTCTAGACTCTTTTCCAAGCCTCTGTCTCCTGTCTTTTCTTTTCACTCCCTTCAGTATTTCCTGGAAAGCTGATCTCTTCATTACAAACTCTCTCAGTTTCTGTTTAACTGAATATTTTAAACTTGCCTTCATTTTTAAAGACTGTCTTGCTGTATATAAGTTTCTTGGCTGGCAGTTTTTCTTTATCAGTGTCTTAAATATATCATACCAGTGCCTTCTTGCCTCCAAGGTTTCTGATGAAAATTCGGCACTTAATCTTATTGTGCATCCTTTGTATGTGATGAATTGCTTTACTCATGCTGCTCTCAGGTTTCTCTCTTTATCTTTGGCATTTGACATTCTGATTAGTATATTTCTCAGAGTAGGTCTATTTAGATTTATTCAGATGGGAGTAGTTTGTGTTTCTTGAACATGGATATCTATATCCATCAATATGGTTGGGAAATGTTCTACCATTATTTCCTCAACTATTCTCTCTGCTCTTTTTCTCTTCTCTTCTCCTTCTGGTACACACATGACATGTATATTTGCATGTCTCTTGCCATCATTTACTTCCCTGAAACACTGCTCCATTTTTCTATTTTTTTCTTTATCTCTTCTTTTTTATGTTCACCTTCAGATGCTCTGTTTTCAAACTTACTGATGCTTTCTTCTGATTCTTCAAATCTGCTGTTTTATGCCTCAAGCGTATTTTTAATTTCATTTATTGTGCCTTTCATTCCCATAAGATCTGCTATTTTTCTATACATGCTTTCAAATTCTTCTTTGTGCTCACTTGATATCTTCGTGTTATCCTTGATCTCTTTAGACATCTTACTGAACTTGTTAAGGAAATTTATTTGAACATCTATGATTAGTTGTCTCAACTCCTATATGTCATCTGGAGGCTTTGTTTGTTTCTTTGACTTGTGCTATATCTTCCTGTTTACTGTTATGGATTGCAATTTTTTGTTTGTGTCTTAGCATCTGATACACTATATGTATTTATTCTTAGCTGCTTTTGTCTCTTTAGTCTAGGGCTTTCTATTTGATTGGCTTTGTGCTACAGCCCCTCTTTGATACTTGGTTCAACTTAATTTGGAACTTTATACTTGCTTGTGTTTAGCCAATCTGGATTTCTTTTTCAGCTTTTTAAAAATCTGTTTCTTGCCCTTTCTCTCCTCCTTGTTGCTAAATAGGAGCCAAGGATGTAGTTGGTTTTGTAAGCCATGGAGGCTGAAGTTACCCACATTGCCCCAGGAACTGATTAAACTTCATCCACCTTTCTACTTTACCAGTGGTAGGGATGGAGCCACAGCTGTGAGCAGTAATCTAAGCCATGCAGACCAAAACCATCTGTACTTGGCCAGAAAAACTGAAGAGGCTCCACACCCCTTTCTCCCTTACCCGGTGTGGGGATGGAGCTGAAGGTGTGGGCAGCAAACTAATCTGTGCAAGTAAAAGATTCACTGTAGTTTGCCCAGGTAGACTGATGAAGCCCCGGCCCCCCTCCTCCCCTGGAAGGGGTGGGAATAGAACCTCCGGTGTGCCCTGTAATCTAGTCTGCACAGGCCAAAAGTGACTTCATTTGCCCTGAGAGGGTGATGGAGCACCTTCCCTCCTCTTGCTCTGTCAGCAGTGGGAATGGAGCCACAGATGTGTCTGATAATCTAGTTCATGCAGGCTGAAAGTGGCTGCAGTTGCCCAGAGGGGCTGAATTAGTACTGTCCCTCCTCCTGGCCTGTGAGGGATGGGGATGGAGCCAGATGTATCCACCAGGCTAGTCCATGCAGGCCAAAAGCAGCTGCAGTTAACAGTGCAGAATGGCTAAATTTATTCTGTCCCTCTGGCCCTTTTTAGGGGCAACAATGGAGCCTAAGGAGAGCCCAATATTAGTCCTTTTGGGATGAAAGTGGCTGCAGTTGCTCAGAGGCTGAGAAAACATTGCATCCTTCCTGTCCTACCTAGGTGGAGATGGAGCCACAGGTTTCTAACTATTTGGCCCATGCTGCTGAAAGAGGATTCAGTTGTCCCCGAGAGAAGGAGGTAGCACTGTCCCTTTTGCCCTGTCAGGGCAGAGACGGAGCCACAGAAGTGCCCAACAATCCAGTCCATGTTGGCTGAAAGTGGCTGTAGTTGCCTAGAAAAGCTGAGGAAATTCTACTCCCTTCTTATTTATTGGGGGTAGAGATATATCCACAGGTTTGCCCACCAACCTAGTCCACGGAAGCCAAAAGTGACTGCAGTTACCCAGAGAGGCTGAGGGCACACTATCCCTCTTCCTGCCCTAACAGGGGTGGGGATGGATCTAGAGATGAGTTCAACAATATGGTCTGTGTGGGCCAAAGCACCTGCAGTTGCCCAGAGAGGCTGGGGAAACACCACCACCCCCTTCTATCCTATCAGGGGTTGGAATGGAGTCACAGATGTGTCCAAGAATCTGGTCCTTGCAGGTCAAAAGTGCCTGCAGCTGCCTGCAGAGACTGAGGGAAAAAGGCTACTTCCTGTCCTATGGAGTTGGGGATGGAGCCAAAGTTGTGTCCAACAATCTTGTCTGTGCAGGCTGAAAGTGCCTTAGTAGCCTAGAGAGGCTGGTTGCAGGGCTCCCAGCTTCTTTCCTGCCAGAGCTGGGGCTGGAGCCCAGGCTAGAGCAGAAATCTCACCTGGGTGGAAAGAAGCCAGTCCCTAACTTCACTGTGATTTTCAATCAGCCCTTCCTCCCCTCATGCCAAGGGCAGTGTCAAAATGGAGACTACTTACCTCTTTCAGATATGGACACTTTCAAACTTTAGCTGTTCTTAGGATTGGACTTTAGCCAGATGAATTTACTAATCAGTAATTGAGTAGGTGTCTGACCATCTTTTCCTCCTTTTTGGGGAAATGGAGCTTCCAACTCCAGCCAGGGAATAGCTCCCAGGGCAGCTTGTGTTGCCAGTCGGGGATGGGCTCTGGTTTCTGTGGCATGGAGGGCTCTACTCATGAATTTTCACTGCAGATGGGCAGTCTTCTCCCTACATATTTTCAAGTATTTTGCAGGATGTATTTCTAGTCTCCTGGGCCCCGCTCTCATCATGTTCTCTTTATGAGTTAATTCATTTCAGTTGTGTTTAATTTGAAAGTGTTACCATAAACAGGGCTATTTCCAATAGAAGGGCCTGCCTGATGCAACACCACAAAGGAGAAACATGTCTCTCTTTGTGCAGTTGATTTACTGCAAGTATCGGAGGAAGGAACTGGAGGAATCTAACCCAAACCAGTTCAAAATGAGGATTTGGAATAGGGTTTTTAAAGGTAAAGGAGAGGGGTCATGGGAGAAGAAAAACAAGTAAAAAAAAAACAAGTGACGACATTATATCTTCCAGGGGTACGTGCAATTTCTCAGTCCTGTGTTGTCTCAAGCACATCAAACTTGTCCTTGGTTTCAACAGCTAATTAACCACAGTTTAGATATTGCTGTACAGGTGCAAGGTCTTAATGACTCCCATTTAGGTCTTTCTTGGGGAAGGAGTCATTGATTTACTGAGCCATAGGGTACTCCTGATGTCATTCTTTCTGGTTTTGTTTTGAGACGTTATCTTATTCCTGTAAGCAGAACTGAGAATGTCTGTTTAATGATCTTCAGGGAACTAAGTACAAAGAGTAAACTAGTAAGGTTAGATTAATAGAAAACCAGCTCAATTAGTTTTTGGGAAGGGTATTCGATGATGCAGAGCTGCTTAAATGAAGACATTTTAATAAGTATATGTTCTAGCTATCAAAAGTAGAGGAAAGGTATGACTTGTACATAGTAGGTTTCCAAAGCAAGACTTAAAGGCCTATGAGAAGGCTAACCTGACTGGGCTATAGATAAATTAAAGTAAAATTAAGTTTAGAGATTTCAGGAGAAATTTTGAGCTATTATTCTTTTCTACACAGGCATTGATCAAATTAACTGCAACCTTACTTGTTTGTGTGAAATGCAATTCTTTTGATTGTGTCACTGAAAGCTTGTTTCACTTACTTATTCCTCAAGGTATATCTGAAAAGTTTCAACAAAGGGGCAACAGATGTAGTGAGCACAGACACCCCTTTATTGATGTCCACTTCCTCTTTGGCTGAAGGTTTGATGTTGATGAAAATGCAGCTGCCATAGGTGATGGATAGGACAATCATGTGAGAAGAACAGGTGGAAAAGATTTTATTCTTTGTTGAGCAGAGGGGAATCTTAGAATTGTCTTGATAATATACATGTAGGAAAGAATCACACTTATTCATCTGATAATGAATGTCAACACTGCACAAATAATAATAGTCTGCTCTATAGACCTTGTGTCTGAGCTGCATCACAGCCAAAATGATCAATGGCATTGGAGTCACAGAATTCCAGCTGGTGGCACATAGCAAGGGGTGTGATGATAATCATGAGATCCAGCAGCAGAGGACAAATAAGGTACATATTCTGTTGTTCATGATGGTCATGTAATGAAGGGTTTTGCAGATGGCCACATAGTGGACATAGGACATGGCAGCCAGGAGAAAAATCTCTGTGGCCCCAAAGATTCCAAAGAAAAATATTTGACTGGCACAATCATTATAAGTAATGGTATTGCCCCAGGTGATAAGCTGTACAGGCATTGGGGAATATAGACTGTTGTGAAGGAGATTTCTAAAAAGGAGAAGTTTCAAAGAAAAACTACATTGGTATTTTAAGATGAGAATCCATGAAGATGAGAATAAAAATGGTAAGGTTTCCAGTTACACTCAGCATGTAGGTGAGAAATAAAAAGATGAAAACCAGGACTTGCAGCTATGGCTCAACTGTAAGTCCCAGCAAGATGAATGTGGTTATTGCTGTTTGATTTCTCATTATTATCTTTGGTTTTATATACAATCTGCATGCAACAATCAGGGAGAAAGGATCTGAGGTCTCTCAGTGATCAAATGTAACATAACACACCTGAAAAAATAGATAACAAATTATTCCCTCCTGCTTTTTATTATGCATTCCAGTGATATTTATAAAACTTAGTTACAAAGATCTCCTCTAAAAAGCAATTTCAGCTCCATGTTTCTCTTCTGCCTTCAAGAGTCCTAATCATCTCATTCAAAATGTCGGTTCTCCATTCTGCACTAACCACTCTTTAAGATATATATTGATTTACATTTGTTTTAATCAAGAAGTGGAATCAATCTACTTCATCTTATACTTATCACCAAATCTTTTTCCCACTGGTGTTTGATACACACACACACACACACACA
>JAQZBX010026682.1:0-22716 GCA_029593785.1 Cabassous unicinctus | reverse complement strand
ATGAGAAAGTGGATGTGAGAAGTTCAATGCCTGCCTCCAGCCAGGCCTCCCCCTGCTCCTGCCTTCCCACCTGCGGGCAGCCAGAATTTAGGGTGTGCGCACTCTCGCTCTCCCCTCTACCTCTCTCTCTCTCTCTGTCTCTCTCTCTCTCTCTCTCTCTCACACACAGACACACACACATTTCCTGCTCCGCAGCAGCCAGGATCACTCACACCTGCAACTGGAATAAGCATCCTCTCCATGTGCTTTTAATTAAGGCTGTGCTTTCTAAGGCATCATCTGGCCACCTGGCAGTGTCCTTAAAAAGAAGACTGCTCCCAGCTGAGGAGCCCTGGGTGCCTCAGCCCCGCAAAACCAGGAATTGGTGGAATTGGTTGCTCCTTGAAAGACTCCTTGTCATGGACCCTCAGCCTGGAAACAGTGTCAGTAGGCCCTCTGAGCTCAGAGACCTGCTGTGTGGAGGCAGCCTTTGGAGATCCTGTCTGGGTCTGTGCTCCACTGAGGATGGGGAGCCCAGCGGCACCCTAAACTCTACTCTCAGGCTAAATGATTAGCATTTCTTGCTGTCCCTGTTAACTGTGCTTACTGAACCGAGAAGTGGATCGTTGAGGGGCAAGAAAGGAGGCTGCAGGACAGGCTAGAGTGTGCCCCATCGTGGAGGTCAGCAGTGGAGACTCTTGCAGCCTCCTCATCAGACCTAGTGGAGTTGGGTGGGTTGGAATATGGAGGCTCTGGTCTAACCACTCGCCAGTCTGTGATTTGCACCTGCCTATTTCATTGGCCTAGCATTGTCCCCCTCTCTGAAGAACAGGGACCTTGCCCATACAGAGAAGGGATCTGGGGTGTCTGCTTGAGCTCAGAATAGATGCATAGTCCAGTCCCTGTTGGGCCCCCTGGGGTGACTGTCTACCTGGCAGGTGGGGGTGTGGGGGCAGCTTTGGGGATGTAGGACTCTGAGGGGGTCCTGTGTCCTTGGGGTCCTGGGAAATGTACTATCCAGACTTCCTTCTTGTTCTTGGAGAGATGCTCTACGAGCAGCAGATTCTGGCCACCCACCCACCCCTGGCCTCATACTGAGGAATTGGGGTCTGTGTAGGATACAACCCACAGCCCTGTCCCCAATATCTGTGAAAGAATGTCATTATCACTCCACACCCAGAGGCAGGGCTGGTGGGTCATGCTTGGAACTGTCCCAAGTGGTGGCAATTGGCTGCCCCAGTGACCAGGGATAAGGGTTTGCTGTGGCCATGATCAGAGTTGAGACAAGAGAAGGGGACAGTTCACCTCCCCATGTTAATTGAGCCTCATAGTCAGCTTTCAAAATTCAGGTCAAGGCCATAGGACAGAACTCCAGGGAGGGAATTGTCCCCAGGACTTGCCCCAGTCTCTTCTGAAGTGTAGCCATTCTCCCAGGGTAAGCGTCTGGCTGACTCCTTCCTTTGGGCTCTCCCTTTGGGCTCTCCCCGGGTGTTTTCATTTCCCAGCTGCTGAAACAAATACCATACACCAAGAATTCTTGGCTTAACAGGAATTTATTGGGTCATGATTTTGAGGCTAGAAGGCTTGCTTCCTCCCAAGGTGGAATCTTCTGGCTGGTCGGCAATCTTTGGGGTTCCTTGGCTTTTCCATTACATGGCAATGCACATGGCGGCATCTTCTTTCTCTTCTGGGTTCCATTGACTTCCAGCTTCGGGCTGCTCCCTGCTGCTTCTCTCTCTATGGGCTTCTCTGTAAGGCCTCCAGTAATAGGACTGAGACCCATCCTGATTCAACTGGGCCACATCTTAACTGAAGTAGCCTCATTTAAATGTTCTGTTTACAATGGATTCACACCCACAGGAATGGATGAAGATAAAGAACATGTTTTTCTGGGGTCCATTGTTCTCTGGCAGCTGACTTCCCATGCCCAATCCTGAGCTTCTCACGCTTCATCTGACTGCTTGCTATGTTGCCTCTGCATCTGATAGTCACATCCACTTGGAGCATTTATCTCCAAGTCCTAGAATGTTCTCCTGTCATCTCCAGCAACAAGTTGTTGCAGTTTTCATTATCGTAAGACCAAGGGGGGGTGGGCTGTAGCTGAGAAAATAGATATGTGCCTTCCACCCTAACTGGGAACATCTTGACATTTAAATCCAATTACCCTTTTCCCATTCTTGATGAGGATATGACATGCAGCTAGAGAACATTCTGCTAGATAAATATGTCATATTCTCTGACTGCTTGAAACTTCCCAGGGCTAATTTTGGGATTCTGAATCCCTCCTCCACCATCAGCCTTTGTGAGAGGGTAGGGCCGTGGACTGGCCAAAGTTAAAAGGCCCTGAAAAGCTTTGTTTAGGAAATCTTTGCGTATTTGATGTCTGTCCTTCACTGAGTCATTAACTGGGGAAATGGAACCAACTGCAGAAGCAGGAGTCTTGTCCTTTGTAAGGAATCTGCAGTCATTCAGAAACACCGTCCCCGAGCTCTTGGCAAAATCCCTCCCCAGTTGGCTGCAGGGAGTCCAGGATTAATTAAACGCATTCCCGCGTTACTTCAAAACTCCAGTCCTCGGCAAAGCAAAGAGTAATTCAGTCCAGATGAGTCAGAAGGCCAGTGAGGAACCCTCGTGCTGTGGGTCTCATGTAAATATTAGTTTTCCTTTGACATCTGGAGAGGTGGAGCGGACATTCTTTGGTGAGTGCGTCGACCATTCCCTGGCTGGAGAGGGGGTTATAGGAGGCGAGGGAACTGCCAGGAGTAATCAAGGCTGCGAGGCCCCTGCATCCTCTGCCTTCCAGGAGGACTCCAGAGTGTGGGATGTGTCCAAAGAGATCCTGCAAACCTCCCCCACCCCAGCCCTGCCCACCTTCAGGAACCCTTTTACCGCTTAAAGTTACAGGGTTGGTTTTTTTTTTTAAAGATTTATTGTATTTATTTATGCCCCCACCCACCCCACCACTTGTGCTCGCTTTCTGCTGTGTCCATTCGCTGCGTGTTTTTCTGCATCTGCTTGTCTCCCTTTGTTGCGAAAGTTACAGGATTTTTGCCCTTGGCTTTCCTTGCTCCATTTCTACCCGTGGAAAGAGAGCAAGGAGAATGTAAGCTCATGGAGGTTTCAAGTCTCCTTTTAGATCTTTTCCCCAGTCCACTCCCAGCCTAAACTGACTCTTCTGCCCACTCCCACAAGCTGGAGTCCTGATAAGCAGAGGAAGGTTAGCCCCCCACCCTGTCTCCACCCATCCCCCAGAAGGCATGGAAGCAGGAGACTTTCCTTCCCTCCCTTCTCTTCCATCAGGACCAGAAGACCAGTGGTCTTCCTCCCCTGAGGGTCTGCTCATCCTCAGACACCCCAGACAGTGTTTGCAGTTGCTCATCCCAAATTACCCTGCTGTTTTATCTTGTGTGCTTAGAGCTGGTTAATACATAGAAATTAAATCATTCATTTACTTTCTGCTTCACGTCACAGCATGAGCCTGGAGTGGTACTTACATTTGTGAATGCATGGGTGTGTAACTGTGGATCTGCTTGGGTGCTAAATGGGAGTCAAGACTCATTCCGTCAGCCACAAAACATCATTCCCGAGAGTTCACCTTCTATTTTTAGAAAAAACACATTTTATTTTTTCTAGTAGTGCTTTAATGCTTAGGTAAGAGTTGAAAATGATATCTGTCTTCTCTGACATCCAGACTCTGGGCATCTTTCAGAGTCAAAGGATCAAAGAATCTGATGAGGTCTTGGCTGACAAACAAAGCGTGTGATAGAGAACCAGGCGACCCCACATCCTAGTGCCCCATGCTGATGGCTGGAGTAGTTGTCAACACTCAGGGCAGGGGTGAGGGTGGGACCCTGCCACCTTCCTTTTTAAGTCCTTAAAAATTGCCACTTTAAAAAAGAAAACCTGTATTTTAAAACGTTTTCTCAATCAATTTGTAAACAATGCCTGGAACTTGTCCTGGAATTAGATGCAAATATGAGCCTGTGCTGGAACCATCCAGCAAACTCTAGGAGCCCCCAGTGGAGAAACCCAAACTGGTTTCTAGGAAAGCAAACCCCATGCAGCTCCCTCCGAGAGCCCCTCACAACAGGCTGTGGGACTCCTTGGTGGAAATTCCCAATCCCCAAGGGTAGGGTCACCTCTCCAGTGACCCCAGGCACCTCTCTTAGGGCTGTGGGTATTTGTTTGCACAAGTGCATCATTCAAACCATGTGCTGTACTAAGTTCAAAGTCTGAGCACCCGCTAAGATAGTCAGATCTCCTGTGACCTTGTGGCATGTGTGGCCCTGTGCCATGGGAGGTCGGGTCTGGGACAGAAGCACCTTGCTGTACTCAGTCACTTCAAAGAATTAGTGGAAAATACCTTCCCTGGCATTATCAACTTTTCCTCCCCAGGGAGAGGAGAATCACTTTGACAAAGACCCAGAATGAGAGTTTAAGGTGGACACGTAGACTTCTGCAGTGTAAACAGCCAAGGATCCAGGGAGTGGATCAACATTTTGGGAGTCTCTCTCTCTCTCTTTCTCTCTCTCTCTCTCTCTCTCTCTCTCTCTCTCTCTCAGTTCACCATTTCAGGAGATTCGAAGACCCTTAAAGTCCATTACATTTTGGCCAACCTCTCTTCCTCACTTGACAGTGAGCCTCTTGAGGGATAAAGTATTGGTTTATTGTTGTATTTGCCCAGAACTGGTGTCACATGTGATAGTACATATACAAAGCTTGGCTTCTGAACTTACAAACTTGAGGAACTGTCTGTGGTGTTGAGAACCAGTTGTGGTCTTTTCAATCAATCGTATTAATGGGCCAGACCCCACATGGATTATCCATGGTGTTGACAGACTTCACACCTCAGTTTTCCAGGGGGCTCCTAGTGCAAAGAGCAGGACCTGGGGCTGACCCGGCGGGTAGCTAATGCTGGGAGCTGTTCATGGTCCTGAAAAGTCCTTGCTTTCCCCTTCCACTTGGCTGAGTTGTCACCACAGGGTCTTATTCTCTGAGATGCCTGTGGTGTCCGGCCTCAGCCTGGTTTTGATGACCTAATTGCCCATTTCTCTGCTTCGTGGTCCAGCTTAGACCCCAGCCAGGATCTAGTCTTCTGCTGTCAGTCATGCCCTGAGTCCATGCCATGATCTTCCTGAATCAGCTCTTGCCTGTAGCTTCCATTCTGCCAGCTCCCTGGCCTCTGACTGGAAAGCTGCATTCCCATTGCAGCCTGTTGCATGTTGGGTTCCCTGAGAAGTCAGACTCTGAGACAGACATTTGTCTGCAGAAAGTTTATCGGGACTGCACTATGACAGAGGAGAAGAGAGTCAACATCACTTTAGAGCAAACTATAAATGTATACTGTTGTCCATTCCAAGTCAGTGTGGACTGTTTTTGAAACTCGTTTGTAACAGGGATGGAAACATACATATTTGTCAGACCCATTCACATGAGGCCATGTAAATCTTCTCTAGCAAAGATACCACATCTGACACAGTGGTTGCAAATGGCACTACAACTCAATAGGTGGGTCTTCCTCTGGGAAGACCCATCTGTGTTTTGTAGGGACTAGGCTGGTGAATTAAATGGAGATTTGAAGGTGATGACACCCCCTGCATTCTTAGATCTTTAAAGGTGGCAGTGATCTCTGCCATTTACCCAGGAAGTAACAATGCTTTTGATTTAATATATTGGCTCAGGGGACAGGGGCACTTTCAAAGGCTTCCACAATGCATTCCCCACTATGATAGCTCTTATCCCAAAGGTGCCAACTATCACATATGTCCATTCCAATTATACATCCAGGGACTGAGGGAAATGATCACCAGGTGGATCTGTAACCCAGTGTGAGCCAGACTTGGGCCATCTATTACCTGGCCCCCATATGTGTTTGAGTCTCCAGATGTCAAGTCTCCAGGTGTAAATATCACCTTGGCCAATAAACTAGAAATGTGTGGTGTTCTCTTTCCCCTAGTGTACACTCATCCAAATAAATGGCCATAGGTCACTTTGGGAAAGGACTAGGGAAACATTACTGTTTATACTGCCCTGATGTTGTGGGGTTCTTCCTCTTGGGGACACAACCTCTCCTTCAGTCATTGAGTTCTGGATCTGAAAACCAGGCAAGGGAGTGTGACTTTTTATCATGGCAGTTGCCCTCAGCTTCTTGATCATCCATCCTTGATTCCTTTTTGTTGTCTGCAGCCTTGTTGGCTGCCATCTTTTTTTCCATTAGGGATGCCATGTTCTATCAACCAGCTCCATAGCCCTCTTCAGGTCAACTCCTCTTGGCTGCCACACTGACTTTGCTGCTAGTTAGGATAGTTGTGCACACCTTGTTTATGATGGTTAAGCATTCTTACACAGTGTCTCTTATTTCTGGGTCCTACCATCCCCCATTGATATGAGTTCTGTGAAGATGTCTCCCACCTTCGGCCCTGTCCCATAGAGGAGAGCCACCACTGCACTTCTCATTGTTGCAGGCATCCCTCCCACAGTGCATTCTATATTTCTTTAGAAAATGGAGTGTCCTCCAGACCCTCCCACAAAACTTAGTCATCTGATGGGTTCTCCAGCCTTGGATAATATATCCCCTCCAGAGTGACTGCTTTGTGATCCTTTTGATCTCTTCCCGCCACTCTCTATCACAGCAATTCTATCATTTCCACTTCATCTAGTGAGAACTGTTGCTTTCTCCAAGTTTCCAAGGGCCATCCTAGCAGTATATCAGCATCATCTTCTGGGGTCCTTGACGTACTGTTATATCCTGTATCCTAGGAGCATGCTCCCCTCTCAGTTGCTTCTCCTTGTCTCTGCACTCTTCTCTAGCACCCTCAGAACCAAAATCCTCCACGCACTATCCTGGCTCCTGTCAGTGTCTGTTTGCGGGGCCCTTCACCTCTCACAGGGCCTGTCCTTTTCCTGCCTTAGCAAATCCAGCCCTTCCCCGGGTAGGTTATGTTGTTAGTCTAGTGGAGAAGAGGTGGGGGCAGATCCTGAAGGGGAGACACCTGTTGCCTTGCAAGACAGACTTCTGCAATATCTTCAATTAAAGGAGGAGTGGGACACTTCTGTGAGTCCAGAGGGCTCAGGGAAATATGGGAATTCAAGATTTTAACACTTTAACATTTTGCAGTAAATTCCAACTGTAAAAGCCAACTCATTTCTGGTATATTGCTCCCAGTGGCTTTTAGCAAACTACAACACCTGAGAAGCAGACTCTGTGGACGTACGGGAAGTGTACTGGGGAAGCCCTTGGGTCAACACCTGTGGAGGAATCGAGAGAGGGCCATGCCAGCAGGTCTGGAGCTGGGAGGGCCCTCCAGAGTTGTCCTGAACTGGGGTAAGGGGACTGGGCCTTTATGTCCACATCGGCCATGGGCTGGACTCAGGCAGGCCCAGGGATGGAGGTGTGACCTTGGGTGAGGTGGCTTTCTTCAGTGGACGGTGAGCGCTGGAGGGAGACTCAGCCGTGAGCTGTTAGCTGTAATGCTCCACACTGCGTCCACTGCACAGCCTCATCATCCCACCATCTGACCTGGACCCAGCCTCCCTGCAGCCTCCACCTCTAGCCCACACCCCATGCACACCTGGCCTGCCACCCCACCTGAGACAAGGGGTGCCTCCCATCTACTTCAAGGACCATTTTTCCAAATGGCTTTACTTGTTTGGGGGATATTGATAATTAACTGTAGCTGATGTTACTGAATTCACTTCTCTTTTCAGTTTTATAAAAAGCCTTTTCCTTCCAGGTATTACTGTTTAGTTTCTAGGATACAAGCAAGATCTTTGCAAACTGAAATGGTGTTTTTTTTTTTTATTTTGGCCTTTTAGAGTTCTAAAATATATTCCCACAATTTTTTATCAGTTTAATTGAGGTACAGGTTATACAAGAAAACACATTCACTGTCAAATGCATACCATCACCCCGATCAAGATATAATCCATCGCCCCCGAAAATTCCCTCAGGCCCCTCCTCACTCAAACCCCCTCCATCCCCACCCCAGGCAGCCACTGATCTTATTTCCATCACCAGAGATTAGTTTGTCCATTCTAGAATTTTATACGCGTGAGAGCCTACAGAATGTACTATTTTTATGGCTGGCTTATTTTGCTCAGCATAATGTTAGTGAGATTCAGCCTTGTTATGGGTGCAGGTAGTTTGTCTCTTTTTGTTGACAAGTAGTAGTCCATCGTATGGATATACCACAATTTGTTTACCCATTCACCTGTTCTTTTGGCTTATTGTCACAGCCTATCAGGATGCAGGCAATGCTCTCCTCCGTGCATCTCAGGTAGGAGTCTGCACAGAGCCCTGAGGCTGGGGGGCTGGGCCGGGAGGCAGCCTCCATGAACCAGGAGGCTGCACTTCACTTGAGCATCGCGTAACAAAAGGCCCCTAGGAAACAATAACTGGTACATTTTGTTGTTGCTTCTGAGGCGTCTATTTTTCCAGAAGATGCTCCGGGCATCTTCTTTGCTTGCTGTTTCCGTTAGCATCCTGCCAAGCGATCTTAATTCTCCTTTTTAATTTCTGGGTCATAATAATTGAGGGGCAGAGCCGCGGAGCCATTGGTTTTGGCACATGCATGTCAAATGGACTATATATCATGACATCGGACATTTTGAGAAAATTGCTTTTCCTCCCTGAATGCCAAGTCATAAATAATTTCAGTTTGGGAAGAGCTCTGGTGAGCATGTGTTTGACTCCAGGGAATGGCCTGTAAATACTGTGGACTGTAGAATAAAAAATGAGGGGGCAGATTTGTGGGGTCACTTCTAGGCTGGACCATGCTGTAATTTGTTGTAGTAGATGCTCGGGGTGCCCAGATCCGCTTTACCAGGTGGGTGTGCCTGCCCCGGGGCTCTGAGTGTGGGCTGCAAAGGGCTCACGGCTCACCCTTCACCAGAGATTTGCCCTCAGCCCACAGGAGCCTTCTCTCCAGGAAGGTGCCGCCCTCCCCCTGGGCGTGGGATGCAGTCCCCCCGTTGTGTGCTGGTAAACCAGCTTGGGGCGGCAGGGGGCTGAGCCCTGGTGGGGAGCATTTGCCGATTTCTGTGGTGTAAATATTCCCACTGTGGCCCAGTCCAAGCTGCCAAGCAAAAATAAATGCCAAGCTGCTTAGAGGTGTAAACACGTGCAATAAAGCCATCTGAAAGGGCAGGGGAATGCTAAACACAGAATTCAGCTTTGTGGTTGTCTTCGTGGGGGCGGGAAGGGAGTGTCTGAGGGGGGCACAGAGGGAGCTTCCGTGGTCTTGATAAAGCTGTTCCTTAAACTGCTTGGTGGAGACCCGGTGTTTGCTTTCTCATTCCTTGTTCTGTGTACATCGTGGGTTATATACTTCTTTTTGCAGAACGAAATGTTTTGTGACAAAAACCAATCCAAAGAAGACTTTTAAACTTTTTTTTAAAAAGATTTCATAATCCTCTTTACTTTTTTTAAAGGTTTTCTTTTGTTTTAATTTTTTTACCCCTCGTCCCGGGACCTCCCGTGTGGGATGCAGGCACCCAATTGCTTGAGCCACATCCGCTCCCACCTTTAAAACTTTGAAATGATTTTCACTGACACATGTGGCATTTTGGTGATGCAGAAGCAGCTTGAAGGCGGATCTCTTGGCTCCCCCTGCACTGGGGTGTGCTAGCAAAGTTCACACACCCATGGGTGGAGATGTCTGTTTCCCTAGGAAAGGCAAGAGGAGGAGGTGAGTGAGGGGCCACCCAGTGCCCCCTTCCACCAAGGACCCAGAATGCTGTCCTCCAGTTTGGAGGCCCATACCTCCAAAAACACGTGGATCAGCTAGTATAACCCTCTCCACCGCCTGTTATCAGCTGCGTTGACCCCGGGAAGGAATGCAGGATGTGGCTCCAGAAGGGACCAAGGTCCCACAGATGGCAAGATTGGAACCACAGCTGCCATTGGGTCAGCTCGGTCCTGCAGCCCACGCTCTAGGAGGCCACTTACACTTCTGCTGCCACCGTGGCTACTCAGGCTGCAGCCCTTTCCTCTCCAGCAGCTCCAGCTTCCCCTGCAGCAGAGGCTTCCTTTCCCAAGCTTCCACTTTTACCTGCAGTCTGGGCTGGGGTCCCAGCTGGGGAGGGGGAGATAGAGGGTCTGGTCCAGGCTGGGGCACCTAGAGGCTCTGGCCGTCCTATAGCACGTGTGCAGGCTCCTTCCCATGCCTGTTGTTTCATGCCCGTGTCCATCTTCAGGTGCAATATGGAGATGGTGAAACTGAGGCTCCAGGCAGGTAAGCTGCTGCTGTCAGGAGCTCCATGGGGGCTCTCAGGGATCTGGACGCCAGCACAGCCAGTAAGGAAGGGACCACCATCCCAGGAAAAGGCAGCCCCCCCCCCAGACAGGCCCCAGGGGCAGAGGGAGGCGCAGGCAGCCAGGACTGGCGTGAAAGGGGTGCCACGTGCTCTGAGGAGAGCAGGTGAGAGCAGTCTGCGTCCTGGCACTCGGCAGGTCAGTGTTCCTGAGCGCGCCCCACGAGAAGGAGGTGGTGGGTGGGTGAGCGCGCGGACCCTGGGGCCATGGACAGCTGGGAGCAGACCGCAGCTCCGCCACTTACCGGCTGTGCAACCGTGGGCGGCTGAATCAACAGCCATGTGCCCCAGTTCTCTCTGTGCCAGGTTGGGTGAAAATCACACCAGCCTCGCCGGCTTCTGTAATTATCAAACACCACGAGGCTCTTCACAGCTAGTGGGGACCTGGAATCAGCCAGTGCCCCACAAGCACCTTCGCTGGTGAGAACAGCAGTGTCAGTGGGAGGGCGGGCCAGGCCTCTGCCCACTCGGTGGTCTCTGGGTGGTCCCGGCACTGTACCTCAGGCAGGCCCTGCAGCCCCTCAGTTTGCACACAGGCTGGCTCCCTGCCAGCTCACCTAATTTTCTCCTTCAGGGTTCTGTGATTCAGTGGGGGTGGGGGGGGAGCTTGCACCTCCCAGGCTGCCCAGGTCAGAACTCCAGGGAAAGGAAGACACATGCCCCCTGCTGAGCGGGGGCCATGTACTGGGTTCCCAGAAGGGCCAGGGTCCAGGCTCGCGGCCAGCATCAGGCACTCTGGGTCTCTGGATGGTTCCTGCTCTTTGTCGGCCCGCAAGCTGCGTGGTAGAGGCCGTGGAACCCTGGCTGGGGGTGGTCCCGGGGCACCGATATGACTGAGAAAGGCAGGGGGTGGCAGGCCTAGGAGCACCCAGATCCAGCTCAGGGGCAGAAGAGGCAAGGGGTTCTGGAACCCAAGAGAGGGGCTCACTAAGGAAGGTCACTAGAGAAGACGCTGAGGGGTCATGCAGGGGACTCCAGTGGGGTCAGCTAGTGGGGTCACGAGGGCTGCAGAGGGCGTGGCTAGAAGGAGGGCTACTGAGGGAGTCAGGAGGATGCGTTCTTGGCCAGCCATGTGTCTGGGGTGGGTCACGGCTGAGCTCAGAACGAGATGCCCTCGCCAGGGGCTGTGGTCCCCAGTAGAGGCCCCCGCGGGGTGGGCCCCCCCTTCCCCAGCGTCTCTCACTCATTACCTTCTGGGACTGCCCCCAGGACCCTGGTGCCTGGACCTGGGGACTCATCCCTGAGGCGAAGCCCCCAGGGAGGGCAGCAGACAGAGGCCTCCGAGTTGGCACCATGGGCTGCCTCCTGGTGCCCTGGGGCCCTCCTCTCTCCACCCCCACCCCCCAGCCCCAGGCCATCCCTGGAGGCAGCCAGAGCTCCTGCCACAGCCGGATGCCCGGGGACCACCCTCCCAGTCTCCCTGTCAGGCATCCACAACTTCTGGTCCTCTTAATTGATCGTCCATAGGGGAACAAAACAAAACAAAACAAAACAAAAGAAGTTCCGTTTAGTGTTCCACCAGCGTGAGTCCTAAAGCCTGGCGATTCTCCCAGGAGACCCTGGCACCAGCCACCCACCTCCAAGGCAGAAGAAAGGCAACAGGGGGGCACTGGCCTGAGCCCCTCAGCCGGGGCATCCAGCACTCCCTCAGACTGAGCCTCGCCCCAGGACAGCATCCTGGGTCCCTCATCCACAGGCAGATGCAACCCCCCAGCTC
Organism: Cabassous unicinctus; assembly: GCA_029593785.1. Taxonomy (NCBI): domain Eukaryota; kingdom Metazoa; phylum Chordata; class Mammalia; order Cingulata; family Chlamyphoridae; genus Cabassous; species Cabassous unicinctus. The sequence continues at coordinate 10,709 of JAQZBX010026682.1, read as the reverse complement.
CCCCGGCCACCCCCAGCCATGCCAGTGAGAGCCTGAGGATTTCATTATGAGCTCAGATTATTACCAAGTGCGAGAGGAAGGACGGGGAGGTCGTAAGCTCCCCTTTTAATAGTGAATCCCATTTCCTCTTGCAGTTGGTTTTCTTGCAACAGATGCTTTTGCAGAAAATGGAACAAAATGATCAAGATAAAAAGGCGAGTAATTGGCTAGGCCATGGAGCCTTCCCAGCAGGTGTTTGGGGCCAGTGGGGTGGGGTGCCCGAGGCCTGCCCCCCACACCTGCCCGGCACGCCGGCGGCGTCGGCAGGGACCCGCCCGCTGCAAATGATTCCCGGCTCGGCTTGGCGTTGGGGAAGCATAGAGCCGCCCTCCCACTGTTCAATAACTGATGACCATTTTTCTCCAATTAAACTGAAATTGAAGGATCCTCAGAGTGAGGCACCCAAGTAAAATAATTAGTGCTTAAGGCGTTAATTGTGCTCAGATGTGCCTTTGCCTGTGGCGGCGTCTGCGAGCCAGTGCGGTGTCAGTCCTCGGTGGAGAGAGAACTTGAAGGTGCGTCTCTGCCTCGTGCACCCCCTGTACCCCGCCAAGTGGGCTGGCCTCCCCGGGAACCCCAGCGCGGGCAGCCCGGGGCCAGGACCCTTGACTGTGTGACACTGGCTGGTATTGGCAGCACGAGGCCCGACATGACCCTGTCCCCGGCCAGCCCACTGTCTCCAGGCACTGAACGAGGGCATGGAGGAGTCAGGTCTGCCACGCCGGCTCCTCCCGCCCCCACCCGGCCAGCAGTGGACAAAGCAAATCCGTAACCTCCCTGAGACTTGTTCCCCTCATTCAAGAGAGGGGTAGCAAAGCCTGGCCTGCTGGAGCCATTTCTTTATCAACTCTCATGTCCCCCCACCCAGAGTGGGGATCCCACCAGGTGCCAAATGAATAACTATGGAATCGACATGGCATCTCGTGTCCCCTCCTGGAGGGTGGTGAGGTCCCCGCCTGGCCCTTCTGTGCCTGCTGACGCTGCACCCTGCTTACTGGGGTCTTGGGTGAGGTTCCCTGCAGGGGCTGCCCGAGACCTCCATCTGGAGGAGCTGGGGACCCCCACACTGACCACGGCCTCACCAGCCTGCTCCCCGATGGGGAAACAGCCGCCCCTGCCCAGTTCACTCCCTCCGGGCGTTTCCTGCTGGCTGCTGTGCCCACGCATGAGGGCGACTTCATTCTCTGTGGACATGTCTAAGAGGCCGAGGCTTCTTCATGCTCTGCGTAGCGAGGAAACCCACTTAGATTTTCTGTGTTCTCCGATCTGCCACGTAGCAAGATTCCTTTCTCTCTTGTCATGGGATGTACATATTAACTGATTAATATTAATATGTGTTAGCCGATTAATATTAATATCTGAACCTATTCATACTTCACAAGGCCGAGATGTTGATGAGCTCGGTAGAGCCCAGACAGCTGCCTGCTCTTGGCAGGTCCCGGGGAGAAGGCAGACGCCGAGGCTGACGCTATCTGCCACTCCTCGTTATGGACACACGTCATGAAGGGTGTCTGCTACAGCTGGGACAGAAGTGTGTTTGGACTCTGATTGTGGCAATTAAAATCCTTGCAATCCGAGGCAGCATATCTCATCATTTAAATAGCATTTGACATTCTCCTAACATATTTTCCCAGTAACATTGTTAAATTGGGTGATAAAAGGTTATTTTTGCTTCCAACGTTGAAACGCATTACCATTGTTTCTTATCTGCCTGGAAGGAGAAAGGTTTCCATATTATACGTTCTAAAGGTTTCATTATTGAAATTTGACAGACTTCATAAAACAAACAAATTCTTTTTTCCCTTGTTGCAATCAAAGATGGGCAGAACCTTTTGTCTTCTGACATTGGAGATGGTTTCAGCGGGTGGTAGAAAGAGAAGCAGCCTCTCACCCAGCAGGCTGGGTTGTACACTAAAGGCTCAAGGGGGTCCAGGAGGCTGGTGCCAAGCTCACCTTGGATTTGGAGCTGCAGCTGCCACTGTCACCTGTGCTGCTGCCCTGAGGGGCTTCCTGTCACTCTTGCCCATGGTGCTGGCACAGCCAGAGGCTGGACCAGGGGTCTGTCTGTGGCCGTGCTGCTTCTCCATATCTGCCCTCCAAACACCCACCTGTGCAGTCCCAGTGTTGCCCGGACTTCATGGTGGATCCCAGCCTCTGGACCCCAAACCCACTTCCTGAACCCTCAGCCTCCCTCCCAAACCCCTGCCCTCACCTCAGCTCCTTGCAAGCCTCCTGTGCCTTCCCTGCCATGGCCTGCAGGAGTTTTAGGTTCATAACCAAGGTGCTCTCTTCCCGGGGCAGAGAGATGTGTTATTAGAAGAGCCCCACAGCCCAAAGACAATGGGTGGGAAACGGATGTGGCTTCAGCGATTGGGCTCCCGCCTAGCATATAGGAGGTCCATGGTTCAGTTCCTGGGGCCTCCTTGTAAAAGGCAAGCTGGCCCACTCAGGAGTGCTGGCCCACGCGGAGAGCTGGCAGAGCAAGATGACACAACAAAAAGAGACACAGAGGAGAAATAATAAGAGACACAGCAGACCAGGGAGTTGAGGTGGCACAAGAGATTGAGCAGCCTCTCTCCCACTCCAGAAGGTTCCAGGATTGGCTCCTGGTGCCACCTAAAGAGAAGACAAGCAGACACAGAAGAACACACAGAGAGCAGACAGCGAGCGCAAAACAACAAGGCGGTTGGTGGCGGGGGGAAGAGAGAAATAAATTAAAAAAATAAGTCTTTAAAAAAAAAAGACAATGGGTCATAAGAGGTCACAGTCCAGGTGACTCAGGGATGCTGGGTGAAAGTGACCCATTAAGAGGTGTGGCCCCAGCCCCTACTTGTGCACATTTAATTAGGAGGCGTGAGTGGGGGATAAGAGTGGGGAGGGACTCATGCTGCACAAGTGGTGTCTTCCATGTCAGAGGTGATGGCACATAGATGAGTAGATGGACTGTGGATAGCATATGGATGGCAGGTAGAGTGGTAGATGGATGGTGCATGGACGTTGCGTGAATGTTAGGTGGATGGTGCATGGTGGGATGTATGTGGATGGTGGGTGGATGGTACCTGGACTGTGTGTGGATGGTGCATGGATGGTGCATGGATCACGGGTGGGGTGTGTGTGGATGGTGCATGGACAGTGTGTGAATGTTAGGTGGATGGTGCATGTTGGGATGTATGTGGATGGTGGGTGGATGGTGCCTGGACTGTGTGTGGATGGTGCATGGATGGTGCATGGATCACGGGTGGGATGTGTGTGGATGGTGCATGGACAGTGTGTGAATGTTAGGTGGATGGTGCATGGTGGGGTGTATGTGGATGGTGGGTGGATGGCACATGGACGGTGCGTGGACGGTGGGTGGATGGTGTGTGGGTGGTGAGTGGGTGGTGAGTGGGTGGTGTGTGAATAATGTGTGGTCCAGTGTTCACTCCTCCTACGTGACATCTCCGGTATCTGCCCTCCTCATGATGCCAGCTGGTCCCAGATGTCAGGGGCAGACGTGACAGGCTGCCTGATGGAAGGCGTCAACTGAGGATGGGGGCTGGGAAAGCAGGGCCGTTGGCTTCTGCCTGAGCCCAGGCTGGGGTCCAATCTCAGCGTGTTGTGGAGGCAAATCTTGAGGTTGACTTTAAACCTGCTGGCATCTTGCTCTTCGGGGCAAGGTCTCAGTGGGCAAAGACCACTTTCTGCTAATGGTCTGGGAGGCTCTTGCCTGCAGCCTGATCCTCACCCCTCTCCCCAAGTGGCTCAGCTTTGCAGAGCCATCCTAGTCTAGCCCTTCCATGTCCCAGAAAATGGGCCCAGAGTGTTCCAGAACCTGTCCTGAGCACAATGGAGAGGTGTAGCCCTTGGGGGAGTCTGACATGTGTTCCTGGGCCCCTATCTCCACTCGCTCCTGCTCTTACTTAGGGGTGCAGCAGGGCAAACAGAGACTAAAAGCTGGAAATGACATTCTCAGGGCATCCATCACCCACCTGCCTTCCCCGGAGCTCAGGATGGTGCCACTCTGTGGCTTTCCAGCTCTTCCAAAACCCTTGCCATCTCCACCTGCATCCTAACCCTTCCTATATGCCCTGTTCAGCCGACCCGCCTGCCTGACACCACGTGTTTCCTGTGCTCACCCTGCCCCACACATGTCATTCGGTAATCACCTCCCAAACAAATGGGAAACATGCCAGTCGCCATTGTAAAACTCCCGACGTGATTTGTTGCCATCATCACAATATTTTGTTGGGAGCTATAAACCTCCAGATGTAAATAAATCAAGTCATTAGAAGCAACGATGTTTAATCCTACAGAAGATGCCACGGTGGGCTGAGAGGCTGGCTCCCAGCTAGCGAATCGTTAACTTTAGGGAGGATGCCCCACACTCCCCCCTTCCCCCACGTGGACAGCAACTGTCTCCACACACAGGCTGGGAGGCTGAAGGCACCGGCCGGGCTGCTTTTGTTTCTTGCAATAGCACTTACATGACTGCAAAGAGGGAGCCCAAGCACGTGCCCAGTCATCAGGGCTGGAGTCTTAATTCCGCAGGAAATGCACGCCGCGGTAGGGGCTACCTCTGCGCCTGTGATCGGCTGGCTGTCTTGGTCCTGATGGCAGCTGCATTCGTTGAACTTCAAAGGAAGCAGGAAAATAGCTCAGAACATCTTCTTTCCTCTCCTTTCTCAGTGACCCAGCCACCCTGCACCATTTCACGGGAGCAGATTCTGTTTGCAAAGCTGGCTAGGTCTAATTCCCTGGGCTTTGTTGCAGATGAATAGGCAGAGGTTAAGGAGAGCCTTGAAAGGAGGATTCCGGGACTTGGACTGGGCCACCCAGGAGCACAGCACCCCCACCCAGGCAGCCACTGACACTGAGTTCCCTGCCAAGGGCTCCTCTTGCAGGTGGAGGAGGCACCCCCAAATGCTGATGGAGGGAGAGGCCTGCAGGGCCGAAGGATTGTGCTAGAAGACTGGCAGATTTTAAGTCCATGTGACAATTGTGAAAATCCTTGTGCTCCCACCTGGATGATGGCAGCATCCCCTAACCAGCCTTTCTGCTTCAGCTCTTCATCCCAGAAAGGTCCTTAAATTCAAAATAACTCTCCCCAGCTTAGAGCCCTCCTAGGAGAAAGGTCCTTTGGAGATAAGGCCCAGCACCCTGGCCAAGACCATACAGCCCCTTGCTGGCTGGCCCTTGCCAGCCCTTGTGGCCCTGCATTCTCTTGACACCCTCCAGCGTCCATGGTCCAGCCTCCCTGGCATTCGATCCCCTCCTCCTGTGAGCCCTTCCCTTGAGAGGCAAGCTCTGCTGGGTTTGCCCCTGCTACCCTCAGGCACCATTAATTGTCACTACCTAGGGACACCTGCCCTGATGCCTGGACCTGCAGCACTGCCGTCACCGATTGCCTGCTATGCCCGCCCTTGCTGCACCACACATGGAATTACTCATACAGTGCCTGACACCCTGCTGGGGTCCTGTTCATGGCGAGATGTTATCACCGGCGCCCAGGACACTGCCCGGCACATACAGGTGCTCAATCACCATTGAGTGAACGGGTGTGCAGTGTTGAATGGTGTGACCGTCCTGCCATGGTGAGCCACAGGGTGGAAGGCCAGCTGCCCAATAGTGTCCCCACTAGCATACTGCAGGGGAGGAAGAGGGGGACGCCAGGGGCATCCCAGCCCTGCCGGCCAGGGTCACAGCGAGGCCTGTCCCACTGGCGGCAACATTCCCCAGCTCCTTCCAGGCCCCTGGGTGTCAGAAGACTACACTGAGGAAAGGAAAGGCCTGGCTGCTCTACACCGCGTGCCGGGCACACTCAGCCTGCACGGCTGTGAGCACACGCTCCCCACGTGGTGCACATTCCATCACGCAGCAGGAGGCATGCACACGAGTGGCACAGTGGATGGCACGTGTGCCGGCACCACCCATGCATGCATGTGCAAACACGCATCCTGCATGCACACAGATGCACCCCCGTGCCCACATGCACACAAACGCACCCCACTCACACGCATACACACTCATCCCGCACACAGTGAGGGTCCCTGCGGGCTTTCTAGCAGGAGCTGGGACCCCCTCCCTTGCATTGATTGGCAGCTGGGTGGGGGCAGCCGGCCCGGAGGCCGTTGGGTGCTCGGAGCCGCTAACAGGCAGGCTGGTGACTGGCAGGTGGCTCAGATCCTCGGCTGCCTGGCAGCTCCCGGGGAAGCCGCTGTCAGGACTGAGCTGACAGGGAACTACCCGGGCGAATCGTGGCTCCCGATCACAGAGGCCAGGGAAGGGAATTGCTAAACCAAATAAGCAGCGGGCTGAGCCATCCCAGAGTCCCTGCCCTGGCCGCAGGGCTGAGCCCCGGAAAATGCAACTGCCGCCAAGGTCGCCAGGGGGCGTAACAGCTCCCACAGGTGCCCTCTCACCCTGCCTGGCACCGGGCCTCGTTTTCCATGCCCTTCTCAGACTTCCAGATGAGGATTCCATTCCCACTTTACAGATCAGGAAACTAAGTTTCAGTGAGGCCGAGGGACTTGTCCAAGGGCACATAACAGAACTCATGTTTAAAAAAATTTTTTTTAATATATTTGCCCCCCCTGAGGGAGAGAAAAATTTGCTCTGGTCTGGGCCAAAGGTCAGGGGTCACAGAATGGCCAGCACAGGGCTGTGGCCAAGTTGGTGGGCTCAGCAACTCGAAGAAGCCCCCCATAGAGACTGCGGCTGGGGGTAGAGGCCTCTGCGTGGCCACACTCGGCCTGACCACAGAGCCACCATCGGGCCAGGGACCCCATTTTCCCACCCTCGACCCTGGGGCAGCTGAGACCAGCTGTGTCCAGGCCACCAGGAGGCCCTAGCACAGAACTGAATTGAGTGGAGTTTTCCTGTGCAGACAGCAGGGGTGTGTGTGTCGTGGTTCCAGGGGGGCCAGACATGGAGCCAGAGGGAGGCGGCTTGTTAGTACTCCCCTCCGCCTTCACAGAAGCAGACTCCCCAGACCCCACGGCTACTGCTGGGGCTGCCCCCCTCTGCATCCAGCCACCCGGGCTAGCAGCTGCCATTTGGACCCTTCCCAGGGCACGGGGCTGAGCCAGAGAAGCCCCTGCAGGGGGCGTGGTGGACTCCAGCTGGAACCCCAGGCCAGTTCTCAGACAGGCAAACTCAGATCAGCCTTTCCACGTGCATTTATTAAACTGTTGCTGGATACTGGGTTTGGTGCCAGACTCTGACACAGACGAGCCAAGAACATTGATCCCTCACTTCTGCTCCGAAAACCCAAACTCGGCAGGCAAAACGCTTCCTCACCTCCCCTGGGCTGACCCTGCCCCCCTTCCAGAGATTCTTAAAGCCCCTGAAGTCACATCGCTCCCCCCTCCCCGACCCCATTCAGAAACTTTCCCCATCTTCTGTGAAGTGGGGCCTGGCCGTGTCCTCAGGGCTTTTGCCCCAACCCCCGTTGGTTGCGGGTTCTCCCGCTGACATCCCTGCCTCCCGGTGGCTTGGCACTGCTGCGGAAGTCTCGCTACACTGCTGACGTGTAATGGCACTGGGGCTCTCTGGACTAGAACCCAGAGACGCCCGGGGGAGGTGCTGCAGCTTCAGACACAAAGGCCTGCCTTGTTGCATGCAGGTGCAGGGGCTGCTTCTTTCTAATTAGGGTACAGGCACGACAGAGCTGAGGCCAGGAGCCTTCCGTCCCCACCAGACGCCACTGCCGCAGAAGCTAGGAGGGGACCAAAGCTTGGACTCGGGATCCTGTGTATGTCGTGCAAGTGGGGCCTCTGCCTGCGGCATCTTCCCTGGCTTGGGTCAGCCTGAGCCCAGAGGAAGCAGCAGAAAAGCCCTGGATGTTTCCTGGCATGACGGTCAGCGTAGCAGACATAGGAGTGGACAGCACAAATGGATGTGGGAGAGCCTGCCACACAGGCCCAGCCTCCAGAGAGCCAGGACATTGAGAAGTTGCCAGAAGAACAAGACTCAAAGCAGGAAACTGGGACCTGGGGAATCCCAGAACCACCCGGAATGCCGCATCGGGCGGGGACTTTGGACTCATGCCCCCTCGTCCTCTCCCGCCACATCCCTATTTGTGGGCCTGACTCCGTAAGGTTGATCCTGTCTTCCCCCAAGCCACAGTGTCCAGAGTGGCAAGACCCCCACCCCAGCCCGCCGTGTGATCCAGGTTCCTGCCCATCGGCCTGGGGCTTGAGCAGAGGTCACCCTCATCAAGGACCATCAGCCCGAGGCTGGAGGAGGTCGGAGCTCATGAGGCACTTCCAGCCCTTTCTAAGCACTTGGGCCCCGGTTTGACCCACATTTGTGTGACCTGTCTACACAGCCTGATAGAAAAGCTGGTCCCCACCTCCACCAAGTAGGTTCCGGCATTGGGGACTGGGCTTTTGGAGTCACAACCAGCAAGTCTTCCTCCTGTGACCATGGAGAGAAAGGGGCTAGGGACCCTGTCCCCAGTGGCCCTCACACTGGTGAAGCCCTTTCCCAGGAGTGCCCCCAGCCCCGGCTGCATAGCCTAACATTAAGCAGCTGGCCTCTTGCAGCCTTGTCAGCCTTGACCTCCCTTTGGGACAGGGGCTCTTAACCTTTTTTGTTCCACGGACCCGTTTGCCAGTCAGGTGAAGTGAATCCTACTGTAATTTATTTATTGCATACATTCCTAAGTGAAGTAAATGCTAGATTTCAGTTAGAGGTCAGAAAAAAATAAAGATAATAAGTTGAATTTTTTCAATTCAAGCTCATGGACCCCCTGAAATCTTTCAGGGGACCCCTGGTTAAGAACCCCAGCTTTAGGCGGTGACTAGGAAGCTTCTCAGTCCCATGCCTGGAGCTCAGCCGCCGCAGAGCTCACACCATGGCCCACATTTGGCAGCCCCAGTGGCGTTTATTCTCGCCGATGTGTGCGCCAGCTTGCTGTGCGTTTGGCGCTCTGCGAATGTCATCTGTCCAGAAGCAGAGAGCACTTGTTGGTTTCTTAACGCGCAGGGCGATGGCGCTCCCTCAGGTTCAACGTTAGGTGGAGAGGAGAGGACCACACACATGGAAAGTGGAGCACGTACCTGGTGACCCTGGGCAGGGGTGGGGGGTGCGTGTCTGCATTGGATGGAAGAGGGGGCTGGGGGAGGAGCTAGTGCTGCTCAGCAATCCCCCTGCTTTCCCTGATGGTGTGTTTATTTGGGGGGCTCGGGAGGGGCTGGTGGTGGTTACAAGGAGGCCAAAGCCTCTCTTCCCCAAGACCCTGCCCCTGGCACTGGCACCAGTGACTCCTGAGGGCCACACCTTCCTCATGGGTGCAGCACAGGCAGCTTCCTCAGTTGCCCTTCCCTGAGCTCCCCGCAGAGATTTCCGGGTCCCCGAAGTGCCTCCTGCCAAGGGATGTGCGGATCCCAACGTTGGGATGTGCTGGAGGCAGACACTGGCTCAGAAGAGCGGTGTCCTCCATGGAAAAAGTAGGGTCACTGGGCCCTTGGCAAAGGGGGAAATCCCGGTATGCTTCCTTTGCTAAGGCTCTGTCTTTATTCCAAAGTGGCCCTGTGGGCACAGGGGCCGTTTCCTCTTGGCCCAAGCTGCCCTAAGTTTGAGGGTTGGGAACATACAGCTTGTGGAGGACTCCCAACTCCTTATCAAATCTGCTGTTGGTTTTTCTTTTCAAAGGGGGCGGTGGCAGGCTCTGGGGATGTACGTGGGGAAGAGAGCAGAGCGTCACTCAGCAACAGTGAGGGGTTTGTCCAGTGGCAAGAACTTTCTCTCCGGCCCATGCCAAGGGCTCTGGCTCGGTCGGCCTCGGTGGGTCCCAGTCTTGGAAACTAGCTTAGACTCGGTCTGGAGGTCCAGGAGACAGTGTCCTCCTGTCCAGTCTGCACAGATAAATTGGGACTGGAGCCCCAGCCTACAACCCTCCCAGGCTGTGGGGGGCCAGTGTTGACAGGAGGCCATGATCTCGGGGGCTGTGACTGGGACGAGCACATCCCCATACGACTTCCCCAGCTGGCAGGGAACCTTCCGTGATGGCCCATCAGCTCCACTCTTGGCCAAATCTGGCATGACTCGTTTGCTCGAGAAAAGGAATATAAATACGCACCGCCGCACCTTGACGAGTTGACAGGGTTGACAAGCAGAGTAAATTCCCATATCTGACACGCTGAGGAGGAGAGGTGATTTAGCAGAGCCAACTGCCGTCTCCAGAAGAAAATAATTAAGGAAGCCCAGCTGTGTAGAAGGAAACTGAGCAGTGAAGCGGGTCCCTTCTGGTGAAGGGACCTGCATTAATTGGCTGCAGAAGAAAACCCCCACCTGTCAGAGAGAAAAAGGCTCAGGAAATCCTGCTGGGAACGACTGCAATGAAGATGGGATGGGGTGGGGGTGGGATGGCTGGTGAGGACGGCCCTGATGAGGGCCTAATTCAAAAGGCTCCTCTCTCAAGGCCAGGCACCCACGGCTCACACCCCACACTCCAGAGGGGATGTGGCTGGTTCCACATGGAGCTTCCCCCTCATCCTCCATGGAATAATCTGGAAGGCCTATTTCAAAGGCTCACACACATTTGAGCTCACGTGTTCACACACACACATACTCATATGCCCATAGACTTGGGGATGCCCGGGAAGGAGTGGACTCATTGGGCAAGGAGTGGACATGTTGGGCTGTCCCCAGGCCAAAGGGATCAAAGAATGGTTCTGCCTTCATTTACA
>JAQZBX010026681.1:0-28819 GCA_029593785.1 Cabassous unicinctus | reverse complement strand
TGCTTCCCATATTCTTTTTAATAATAATAATGTCTTGGGAAGAGGAGGAATAAAGTTTAAGCCTTCTGCCTTGGCTAAAAAATCTGTTAGTTTATTTTGCGATCTCTCCATTATTATTTTTTTTCTTTAATTAAAGTCTGGGTATTTTGGAATGATTTTTTTTTTAATCTTGTAGCTCGAGATGATGCTTCTTGTTAGTGTAGGAACACAGATCACTTTTCTTAAAAGAGAGTAAATTGTAATCTTCCCCCAGGGGGACACCCAGAGAACAGGAATGCACAAAATATTTAATATCATTGATAGAATTTTTAAAAATATGAATGGACAACAAAATTAAAAGGGATAAAGCACACAAATATGAGACAACTAATAACTATAGATATATAAAAAAAATTCTTCTAGATAATGCCTAGTCCTCTCCTTGAACACTTTATTTTATGGGTATATCTGTTATTTATAACAGGAAGTGTTAGTGTTAACTCCAACTTATTAACACATTTAGTTTATGAATTTGTTATATACTATCTTAGTTATAGTTATTTCTTCATTTTGAACTTGCTTAATTTTTTAAAACTTTTTTTTGGAAGAAATGAAGTTCTGATATGTGCTACAACATGGAAGAACCTTGAAAATATTATGCTGAGTGAAATAAGCCAGACCCCAAAGAACAAATATCATATGATTCCAATTATATAAAACTATCTAGAATAGGCAAATACATAGAGACACAAGGTAGGTTAGAGGTTTCTAGGAGCTTTGGGAGGGAAGGAATGGGAATTTATTGCTTAATGAGTACAGAATTTCTGTTAGGGGTGATGAAAAAGTTTTGGAAATACATAGTGGTGATGGTTACATAATATTGTGGGTATAATTAATGCCACTGAATTGTCCACTCAAAAATGGTTAAAATGGCCAATTACATGCTATATAATTTTTACCATGATTAAAAAAACAAACAGAAAAATCACTTATGGAAATTAATTGTAATCAAATCAATAACTGGGGTCAAGAGATGTTTGAAAACTGCCAGAAATTTTAAGTGGAAAACTTTTATACAGGTTTATATTTTTACAATATTTTCTGGATTCCATCATGGTTTATTTTCCCAGGCTGCTGAAAGCAAATCCGGTGAAATGGGTTGACTTAAACAATGGGAATTTATTAGCTTACAATTTTGAGGATGAGAAAATGTCCAAATCAAGGCATCATCAGGGTGATGCTTTCTTCCCAAAGACTGGCTGTCTCAGATCCTTGGTTCCTCTGCCATGTATCGAGGCACATGGCAATGTCTCCTGGTCTCTCCCTTCCTTGCCAGGTTCCATTGATTTCGCCTTCTTTCTTCCTGGGGCTTTCTCTTTCTCTCTCTCTGTATTCATTCCTCATGGTAAAGGACTCCAGTAGTAGGATGAAGACCCATTCATATTGAGGTGGGTCACACCTTAACTGAAGTAGACTCATTAAAACCTCCCACCTACAATTGGTCTACACCCACAGGAATGGATTAACTCCATTCTGGGCTACCCAGGGTTTCAAACAACCGACACCAGAAGTGACTAAAAAGGGGGCATTAGCACATTTTATAACAGTGCTACATTTAGCTATCCTCTAACATCTGAAAAGTAATTTTTAGCCATTTTTGCTCATCCCCAGAGGTTTTCCATTTTTGAATTAAAAAAAAAAAAAAGATAGCCTAGAAATGCAGCTATGGAAAATTTAGGGGCAATTTTCTAAATTTCCTGTGCATTAAAACATCCTGCTTTTCCCGTTTTCATGCGGTGGTGATTGCGTAGATAAACATTAAGAAAGTGGAGAGCAGATGTAGCTCAGTGTTTGAGCACCTGCTGCCCATGTACAAGGTCTTGGGTTCAATCCCTGGTACTTCCTAAAATAAAAAAAAAAAGTCACAAAATCGCTCTTTCTGGGGTCTCCTAGGTGACAGAGCCCATGAAAATCCCAAGCGTGGAATATGGTTTTGCCTAAAAGTGAATGAGCCAGCCATGCACCTGGCATCCTGCTCAGTCCTAGATGGGGTCCATAAGTTACGCCTAATTGCCTGGGTTTGTCTGGATCGGACCTGCCGTGGGATCCCCTGACCCTGAAATCTTTAGATTAATTCTTGGTTTGGCACGAATACTGGAGCTTTGCATTTTGCATGTCTGCCTAACAGCTGCTTTCATGTAAGAGAGGCAGGGAAACTGCCCACTCCTCTCCCTTGGCCTTTCCACAGCCAGTTTCCCAAAGGACCCCAGAAGTCCCTGGGGACTTGTCTGGACCCTCGGACTGCCTTGAGCTTGAGTTCAGCTGTTCTACTGGGAGGCTTTTAAAAAAATTATTTTTTCTTTATTTTTAAAGAAGCTTTAGATTACATAAATGTTACAGCAAAAAGATAAGGGATTCCTATATACCCCACCTCTCTTCCCCTCCCATACTTTTACCCATTAACAACATCTTTCATTAGTGTGGTACATTTGTTACAATTGATGAGCAAATATTGAAGCATTGCTACTAGCCACGGACTACAGTTAACACTTTGCACTGCACAATTTCATAGGTTTTGACAAAATGTATAATGGCCTGTATCCGTCATTGCAATGTTATGTAGAACAATTCCAATGCCCCCAAAATGCCCCATGTTACACCCATTCTTCCCTCTCCCTCCCCTCGGAACCTCTGGTGGCCACTGCCTTTATATCAATGTTACAAGTTCTTCCATTACTGTAATAATAATAAGTCTACTTTAGTCCATAGTTGCATTCCCCCCTCATATTTGTTCATTCCTCAATCTTGAGGATTTTGGGATGGTGATGCCCAACTCTGCTTCTAATTGAGAGGGGGCTTAGATCCCTTGGGGCAGATGGATGGAACTGTCTTATGTGCAGTTGAAGATACTCTCTGCTTCTTGGGATGGGCATTGTCCATCACCATCCTTTTGTTAGTTGTCCTGGGTGAGTCCAATGAACTGGAGAGTAGGTGTTGCTTGCAACTCTGCTGAGATTTAGGGTTCACCTGGCGGATGAACAGCCGATTTTCATCTGTGTTTTTGTCCTCCCGCCCTGACTCTCTCCCCATCTCCCTGTAGTTCTATTTTGGCTTGGCTGGGATCGGGCTGTGCCAGGGCAAGACCTGGGGACACACAGGCTCTTGCCGAGCTTGGGTGCCTCACGGATTTACCTTGGTGAGGCCAGGTCTCAGGACAACTGTATTTCAGCCTCTGACAGACTTTGGTTTACCAAAGCAAAATTATTTCTGAAGTCGAAAAGGCAGTTATTTAACACATTTCTATCATCTCAATATCATGTCATGGTGGAATATTTAGGAATTATGGGTAATGATGAAACTTGCCATTATCCACTTTTTGTATAGTTTTGATGCAAATATAAACACCATACCTGCCCAGGTAACACACAGCTGCTTTTAAAAGAAAATCTGCTCTTTGTATACTTTCCAAGTCAGAGCACAACTTCTCAAATACTTTTGATTTTCCATTTGAAGAATATTTTGGCCATATACAAAAGAATTTCTGAGTCTGTGTTTCAGAACATTGTTTTGTTTCAGAACCCAGTTAGTTAATTTTTAAAATTTATTTTTATTTATTTTTTAGAATCCAATTAGGTTGTATAAATCGCAAAGTCTCAGGGCCAGAGGTATCTCTGAAGAGACAGATTTAGTTCTGGTATTTAAAGAGTATTGATTGAAAGAAATGACATAAAAACAATGTAAGGTTTAAAAATTTTTCTAATGAGTCTCATTTCATCATTTTATATACATAGTATATCCAGTTTATTACTTGATCACAGAGAGGTCACCATTTTTAAACAGTAACTCTAACTTAATTCCCAGTTTAACCCTCTGGTTACATATAAGCAAACTATTTTACCTTTATTAGTAAGTTTGCTTGTTATGGTGGTTTGAGTTATCTACTCCAAATTTAGACATGTTCTTGGTCTTATCTCGTTCCTGTGTAGTGAACCCACTGTAAATAGGATCTCTTGAAAATGTTATTATTACATAAGATATGGCCAACTGAATCAAGATGGGTCTTCATCTAGATTACTGGAGTCCTTTATAAGCAAGAGAAATTGAGAAATAGTGAGAAAAACCCATGGGGAGGAGCCAGAAGTCAGTGAGAACCTAGAAGAGAAAAGAGAGGACATCACCATGTGATGGGAAGCAGGGATACAAGCCAAGAAGTATTGCTGGCAGCCAGAACGCTATGGAAGGAAGCCATCTAGCTCCTGGAACTGTGAGCCAGTAAATTTCTGTTGTTGAAGCCAACCCGTTGTGTGGCATTTGGCATAGCGGCCGGAAAATTAAGACACTTGATAACTCTTCTATGTTTTTTAAATAAGGGGCATGCTTTGAATCAAAGACCTAATATTAACCCTGATGTCATTTGGTTTAAGGAATTGACTGTCACTTGTCCACTGGTGCACCTGGACAGACCACAGAGATTCTCCGTATCTCTGGTTTTCCATCTGCAAATTGGGGTGACAGTGGTACTCCCCTCAGAGAGATGCTCTGAAGATCAAATGTGTCAACGTGTGAAAAACGTTCACTTCAGGGTCCAGCCCATAGCCACCACCGACCAGGATTAGCCATCATTGCTACGGGAAGAATCCCATCTCCTTTTGTCTAAATTTTATCTCATTTGGAGCACAAAGGATCTTTGTAAATTCTAAACCAGGTCTCATTTTTAAGTTTTAGGTTTTATATATTCTGTTTTTTTTTCCCCTTTGTGACATAAGTTACAGGGCTACTGCAACTAATGAAAACAATTTCCTTCATTTTTGCCCATTTGCTGACATTTAGGAAGGGATTTTTAAAAATATATTCTGAATTTTCTTTTTAGCTTTTTGAAATTACCCAACTTTGAGATTGTAAAATAAATCTTGTAGAATATTTGTGATCATTTGAAGCAGTATGTATCTCAGAAAAAAACATGTTCTTAAATTGAATCCATTCTTATGGGTGTGAACCACTGAAGAAGGACTTTTTGATGAGGTTACTTCCGTTTAGGTGTGGCCCTCCTCAATCAGGGCAGGTCTTAAACCTTCCACCGGAGTCCTTTATAAGAGAATGAAATGCAGAGAGACACAGAGGAGCCTGGAAGAGAAGGGAGAGGCCAGAAGAGGCCGCCATATGCATTGTCCTGTGACAAACTAATGACCAAGGATCACTGATACGTCAGTCTTCAGGAAGAAAGCATTGCCTTGATGCTGCCTTGATTTAGACTTTTTCATAGTCTCAAAACCATAAGCAAATAAATTCCCATTGTTTAAGCCAAATCATTGCATGGTATTTGCTTGAGCAGCCTAGGAAACTAAAATAATATTTTCTTCTAAACAGTTATAACCTAGTCACACAACTAATAAATAGAACACTTACAAATTTATCTAATTTGATTTCTGAAAATATTTAAAATTTTTACAATAAAATATACTCTTTGACTTAAAATCATGTGATTGTATGTATACAGAAAATTTTAAATAAAATTTAAACTAAAATATTTTTAACCTTAAAAGTTAATAATAATAGTAAAAAAGTTAATATTAATAGAATGAATTAATTAGAGGCATTAAGAAACATATAAATCTCTTTATTCCCTCTACTTCATCTTCTTCTCTCTACCCTCCCTTCTATTTCACTACCTCTCCTTCCTCTCCAGATGATCTCTTTGTAGTTTATATTTGGTTGCAAACTTTAGCAATTAAACTTTTCACAAGTGTAATATATCAGATCCTTATAAATGTTGATCATTCCTTTAAAAGTTGACACGCAACAATTAATTAAATTATTGCAAAACTGATCACTGCACTTAACATTTACAAAAGTGCTGATCCCGTGGCTTAAGTGTTTTCTTCATTCCACTAGTTTTTATAGAAGCCTCGAACCCATGAAATCCTGGAAAATTTCTCAGTTTCACTCTCCTTTCAGATACATCTAAAACTTTGGCATTTATCCAATTCCTTTTGTGGAGTGGAATTTTTATTCATTTCAGATTCTTTCTGCTTTAAAAGCTGAAACAAGGAATCCTATTTCATTTATTTTACATTGTAAATATCCTTTGAAGCTACAGAGCAAACTGAAGGCATGTGCAATAGAATATTCTACCTGGGACAAATGACCCAGTTAAGGGGAGATGGATTTGCCATTGTCTTAAGTAACAAAACCCTACGAACACTTGCAAGTGTAATTTTGCTGATGCCTCATTCTTCCAACTTCTATTTATGTCCCTGACCCCTTTCTTTTGGAAACTTTTAAGCAACCCTAGCTCCCCTGACTTAGCAGGGACCAGTATATATACTGGGATAGAACACTCCAGAGAACACCTTCCTGGCTCCCCCAGGGAGGACTGGGCTGTAGCTCAACTCCTGCCACATGCATCCCTGAAGGCCTGGCATCTCCCACCAGGGCAGACACTGCCCGAGACAGGTCATTATGATTTAAACCTTTTACCCAGACTTCTCCAGTGTTGGCCTAATTGACCCCCACTGTGCTCTCATCTAGGATTCAAATGAGTCAGTGACTTAAAATATTTTTTTCTAGAACTCCTAGAAAGGAGTTGGCCTAATTGAAATAGAGTGAGCTCTTGTCCAGGATTCAAATGAGTTCATTATGCAGAAACTGCCAGAACTGCTAGAAACAAAAGAAGCACCTGAATTTTGAAAAGGAAACTTGACATCATCTTGACAAAGCCTCTGCCAAGCAAACCCCCATCACACATACCAAGCTAGGGACTTTAAACATACCACCTTCACAGGGTATGAGTAAAGCGGTCTCCTGCAGATATCTTGGCTGATGCACTTGAAAATTTTTGGAAAAATTATATATCCTCTTTCATCTTTAATATTTTTTTCATCTAAAATTAAGTTTTATTAGCCAGGAAGAGTATAATTTCTAGCACTTAAAAATATTGGTATTTCAAAAATAAAACCATTTCACCAATCTTGAGTCCACTGGAAGTTAAATACTGTTGTGATTTTTACAAAAAAATACATGAAAATGCTTTTCTTTGACCGCACAAAATTTTTTCATGACTCCTTTTTCTCCTTGGGTCAGATTTCCATTCTACTTATCCAATTAGAATATTATCCTAATAGAATATATTTTTATGCTTAAAAGTCTTTTATTTTTCACCTTATATTTTTTGAAACAAAAATCTGTCTATATAAACAGAAACTAATGTTGAAATTTAATTTTCTGTAACCACAAGACTCTTAAGTGTTAAGTTTCTTTTGAATCAGCCTTATAATTATTCTTAGTATGCCCTTGGTTAAAATAAAAAGGAAAATATTAAAACTTTGATAAGAGTTAAATAGAATAAGTGCATTATTGGAAATATATAGGAATGATAGGGTTCCCCCAAACAAGTTCATGTATTCATGGAATACTGCTAAAATGACACGGATTCAACATCAATATTTTCATCTGGTCTTATTTTTATGAGCTGAAGCAAATTTGTTCACATAAATCGGAATGGAAAATGAAATTGGAAAGAGATTTGTTATAAAAATGTCACTCAAGTTTTTGAACTCCTTCCAAGACCTTGTGATTGTTATGAAAGATTATTTTTAAAGATCTATCAGCTGACAACTTGAATAGGCTCTCCTTCAATTTTGCGGAAAGCAAAGTCTTGGAAACTGCCTGACTTGCAAAAGGATTTGTTCTTTAGTCATTCGAGTACAGTTAGCTACTAATATTTCAAAGAGTTGCTGTGTTTGACACCCCAGGGAGCTCTGCATCCCTCAGGACAAAGCAAGGGAATAAGATTTGGGGATGTGGGAGAGTGAGACTGTGTGTCTTTCATTTGAAAGGGGAAAATGGAGGCTGTGAAGGGTGAGAAGGGGAACGAGAATTGCTGTGAGGAGCTCTTAGATCACTCAAGAGTGGAGGATCTGGAAATGATAAATATTTACTTTGAAAACATTTATGCCCATGTTCCCTTAGAAAGTCTTCGTGCACAGAGTTAGGAAAGACCGCTGTGTTTTGGGGAGTCCCACTCCTCAGTTGCAGGGTTCTGAGCACAGCAGCCTCCATTAGAGCAGGAAACAGTGCACTCAGATCTGTAGAATCTTGTTTGGGGCTTATTTAGAGAAGCTAGTAAATACCCTCTTTGGGCACAAGGATTCCAAAGAGTTTTTGCTCCAATGAATTTTTTTGGGTACAAATATCAAAACCAGAGTTGCCTGCTTTGAGGGGTTAAGAGCTCATACAGACGTTCCTAGATGTGTGCCAGATGTTGTGACTTGGACTCTGGCAGTGGTGGACATCCTTCATATTAGACCGGTCCACCTCAAACTCCTCCTTGAACCTGGCCTTCCACGTTGTATACCAGTTGGTGTGAACAGAATAAAGCAGAGCACGGACATTTCCATTGCACGAGATAACAGGTTTAGACCATGGAAAGGGTATGCTGGAGTAGTTGTTAGGCAAACTCCATTGTTCAATAGGTCCTCTGTTTTAATTACCATATGATACGGGCAGAGAACCTGTGCCTGGATAGAAATTTACAACCTATCCAAAATTCCATTTAGCCAATAGTTTGATCTTCTATGAGTTCTGACAACCTACTTGGGTGGGTAGATGACAGTGAGACTGAAGGCATATACTGTAAGATATAAGTTGCCTTCTACTCCCTTCTCATATCTACCACTTGCTAAAAAAGTAGAAAGTGATTGGAGCTGATGAATCATTTCTGAGAAGGCACAGTCTTCTCTCCAGTTCCCCATGTAAAAAAACAACAACTGGGAATTCTCATTTCACTCTTCTCAATCTTTTACTCCCAACATCCAAACTGTCATTGAGTCTTGACACGTATACCACCCAAACACCTCTTGACTCTTTCTTCTCTCCCCACCAACAAGCTTGAAATCCAGCCCTTGTCACATCTTAACCAGGCGATGACAACTCTTAGTCACTTCTGTGCTTAATTAATTTCCTTCAAGGACTTCACCATATTGAATTTGTTTTCTAAAATGAAATCTTATACCAAGGTGAATAATTTGTCATGCCACTGCTTAAAAAAAAGTTATGTCTTTCCATGGTCTTCATTATCTAATCTAATCTCCTCAAATGATCTTAAAATCTTTTGTGACTCTTACCCTCAAAATATCTCCTTCACAGATTTGGAGTGACCCCCTCCTCTGACACATAGAGTGTGCCTAATGAGAGACACACATAGAGAAAAAAACATCTGGGGCCAGCGTACCTGCTCCTCTAACCACATTTCCACTTTTGGTTTTTCCGACTCATAGATGGTTTCTGCCTTCCTCTCCAGCTTTGTTCAGAACAACTAACCAGGACTGTGACTGTTTAGCTTGGGCTCAACCCATCCTTTTTGAACTACTCTCACAAGCTGCTTCAGAGGATCCTACCCCTTCCTCGACTCCCATTTCACAAGACACGACACTCAGCCCCATGAAAACATTGGCCATTTCCTGAATGTGTCTTGCTGTCCCACATCTCCAGCCCTTCCTCCCTTCCCTCTGCCTAGGACACCTTCCCTGCTTCAGTCTGCATTGCATTCCAGGCCAAGCCTTATTTCTTTCGGAGAACCCTCCCTGATGCCTTCCAGTTTGAATTAGTCCCAACACAGTGAGTCTGCACCTATGGCATCTCCCACCCTGATCTGGAGTTGTTGATCTTTCACTGAGACGCTGAGCTTTTTCAAGAGGGGCTCTTTCTCACCTTGGAATCTTCATGGCTTAACTTGGTGCAGAGACCAATAAGAGCCTCAGTCTGTGGTGATTGACTGATAGATTATCTACCATCCTGAAAACTCAAGAGTTGTCTAGGGAATGGAGGAACCATGTTTTATCTGATGTATAGCTATAATAAAAATGGGGTTAACCAGAAAGAGTTGTACTTGCTGGGCAATGGCTCTTAGTACCACATAGTCACATTCAACCTGTGTTTTAGACCAGTTTCAATATCTTGTAGTTATAGGGTTTGGGAGTAGAAGCAATTATATATGCTTATGTGTATACATGTTCATATATATGTTTACATATGTGTGTGTTGTGTTATTTTAATTTAAAGACTACATTTTCTTTATTTTTCCTATTGTAATGATAAAATTGCTTTGATAGAACAGCCAAATAAATAAAAAACACAGTAAAGATTTGCAGATTTCCTTGCACTACAAACTGCTGGTCTATCCCCAATGGGTTTGACTTCACCATTTTAAGATATGGACAAGCCAAAGAGGGTTTTGTTTTTTGTTTTATATAATAAAATATTTGTTTTTTCTCTGAATTTAAAAAGAATATATTAGACTATAGAAAATGTGAAATTTATAGGGAAATATAAATGAACCCTTGTAATTTACTGTAACATAATAAAGCAGAGGTAATCACTTTTAATAATTGGAGTATTTCCTCATCTCATGACCTAGTTTTTGTGGCCTTTCTATCTCCATATCAGTATGCACATATCTAATTCTGTACCTTTATGTATAATCAATATCCATATATTTCTATGTTTATATCACCATATACATACATATTTTACCAACATTAAATCACAGTTTCTGTAATGTTCTCTTTAACATTTTATATTTTTCCCCAAACTCTTAAATATTATTTAAAATCATGATTTTTAATACCTATAAGTTTGCCATTATATAGCTACACCACAATTTGTACAGTCCTTTCGTTGAATATTTGGGTAAATTTACAAATTTCCATCACTATAAAAAACACTATGCTAAACATCCACGACATAAGTCTTTATGTTTGAATATATTCTTTGGATAAATTCCTAGAAGTTATTGCGTCCAAGGCTATGGATTTTTTTTTTTTTAACATAGGCACTCAATTTTATACCCTTTAAGTCTTATGCAAAATAATATTTTAAGACCTAATTAAGAAAGAACATTTTAACTCCTGGTTTGAGTTCCTGGAAGTTGGAAGCTTTCATAGGGAACATCTACAATTCATGAAAATTCATCAGTTTGACAGCCCAGTTTAACCAAGATCCCTAAAATGGTGTTAAGCACATTTGATGAAATAACAGGCTTCTTTGTGCTGCTCTCTCCTGCACCCTGGTGGACATACTGAGAAGCAGTGGAACCAAAAAAGTGGCCAAAATTAAGCACATGTTCATGGCTCCCTCCCTGTGTGATCCTGTGGGCTGTTTATGGCTCCCTCCCTGTGTGATCCCGTGGGCTGGCTGTGTGCCTTAGAGGTTACAGCTCCTGCGAGACGGCACTTTCCATCCAGACTCGAGCCCTGGGTCTGGTGACCACTGTGTACCATCACCCTTTCTAGACTAGAAGTGGTACCAGCTTCCGCTCTTATTGTAGATACTGGCTTTCCCCTCACATATGTGTAAACGGTCCTTTTATCAATGTCGCCTCAATTTGCACAGCTTGAATGCATCATCTGTTTTCCGCCAGGTCCCAGAGTGACACATTACCTCACAAAGTTATTACCTGTAATAAAATGTCATACTTGTGTGACGCATGACAAACATGCAAAACATTTAGAACAGGTGGGAACACTGGAAATGCTCAACATTTATTTTTATTACTTTCAAAACCTTGGGTGGTTCCTAATACAAAATCAGTGTCAGAAAAATCAATGCTTACTGAAATGAATGTACTGAAGCCAGGTCTGCAGAAAGTTCTGGAAAGACTCTCTCCCTCGAAGCCCTGCAGGTGCCTCAGTAACCAAAGCCAGCAGCAAGCAAGTGTCCAAGGAGTCCCAAATTTAGCGTTGTTTGTGATTGAAAATTAGGACTTAATATGAAAACCAATGCCCTTTTTTCCCCAAAAATATTAAGTGCCAACCTTTTCTTTTTGCTACATCCCATTTGGTGAGATCAAGAGTATTCACTTTTATAATCCACTAATCCACCTAATGCTAATTTCTTTTTTTTCCCCTCATAGACTTTAAAGCATTTCTGTGGCGGCAAATGTCATGCTGAGTGCTACCTACTTTTTTATTGTGTCTGCATTATGCGTTTTCTCTTTGTCATTGTCACACTAGCTTTGACTCCTCTGACTCAGGATTAATAAATGCACTTTCCTCATGACTCTCATTCTGCATCTAGATGGACCTTTGGAAAATAGCATGTGCTGGGAAAACACATTTGGCAAGGTCTGGATGTTATCAAGTTGCAAGATTGTTGACCCGTTTTATTCAGTTCTTAAAATTAGCAACTCAAAATCCTAGGAAGCAGTTTTAGTGCTCTCACTTTAGATTTGGAAAAAAAAATTTTTTTTCATAGGCAGTGTCTCAGGTAGAAATTTACCCAAAATCAAAATGTATTTAGGTAGAGACATAGATGACTCAGGGGCTGGTGTGCTTTATAAAGTACCCTTTGATGATGGTAGCAAAGAGCCAGCCCCTGCCATGGAAGCCTTCCCGTCTTCACAGAGAGGCACGCTGCACCTGCTGAGCCAAGGTACAGACCCCTAAAGCCACACTTAGGTCTTGTCCTTCTCCTGTTCCATGACGATGAGCAATGGAAATGGAGATTCTTTATCCCGGGATGGTTTGTAACTATGATCCCAGCTTTCCACACTGATAAATGGATTGAAGGAACCATAGTCCATAACCCAGTTTCCTCAAATATTAGGAAAGGTCTCTAAGTGATAACTGGGAGACGAATGTTGAACCACATGTTTTTCTGGTCACATTTACCAAAACTGCTTTGAACGTAGAATTAAAAATATATTATTGCACTGCATGGTATCTGCACTCAGCATTTTTTTCCTGCTGGGGTGTCCAAAAGACATTGCTATAGAAATTCAGTATCTGGCATCGCTGGTTTTCTTGGCTTTGTGCATGTTCAACTTGGTATTACTATTGATACAGTATTTCCATAGATTTTCCAATACTGTTGAGATTGATGTAATCATCAATAAGAACAAATTCTTTGGTTTTTCTAGGTTGTCGGAAATTTTGAACCATGCAGGTCCACCAATTTATTCTAAAGGACCCAAAATGAATAATTTGAAGAAATTAGGATCCAAGAATTCTAGGTGGAGAGTTTCTGAAGCATACATCAGTTTGTCCACACACAACTGGAGATGAAAACAAGCCCATTTAAAAGAGTTATGACAAGGCTGACTGGAAACAGCTGTAGATTCTTTCTAAGAGGGCTATCTTGAAGATAAATCTTGTTTCAAGCTTCAGAGGAATTAAGTTGACTTGGATAATTAAGCAGTGGAATGATCAGGTTGAATTCCGTAAATAAAAAATTTATTCACTTAATTTGCTACACATAATAAAAACACTTTTTACACTGTAGAAAAAAATATGTATATATAGCCAAATTTTATCAATTATTGTTTTTTTAAACTTTATTTCAACTTCAAAAACTAAAATTGAACAGACAAAAGGCAGCTTAACAAATTATGGAAGCATTATCTTAAAAAAAAAAACAAAAAAAAGATCCAGTCACATTTATCTTATTGAATCCTAAAAACAAGCTCAATTGTTTCTCCAGTGTTCTGAAAGATGAACAAATGAGCCCAGATTGGTTAAATGACGTGACTAATGTCTCTTTTTTAGTGAAGAAAATGAAAAACAAAAAAGCTTGGATTTATTCATATCTCATAAAACTCAATCCCGTATTTTTTTTTAACCCTTAGCATTGATATAGTACCTTCTTTGCCTTTGCTACAAAAATATTACAATATTACGGTTAACTGTAGTCTGTAAGTTACATTAGCTGTATTTTTCTTATGTATCACCATATTCTTAACACTTTGTAATAGAGGAACATTCTTGTATTTGTATTATTAACCACAATCCTCATTTACCATCAAAATCACTATATTACACAGTCCCTAGATTATCCTATAGCTGTCTTTCAATTAAAATTAACCTCTCTAGACTACTATCAATTTTTGCTAGTTATTATTATTATTGTTTTATTAGATTACAATTGATCTTCCAGAACAAAAGGAAGAAGGGTAAACTTCTTTTGGTAATATGTTATCTTTATACTAACATGTTCTAAAATTATATTTGAGTGACTAAAATCTCATATGAACATGATTAATATAGTAAAACCTTAAGTGCTTTAAGAAAGCAAAATACTTGGGAACAATTGCAGTTAAGAGCACAGGCTTTGGAATTGGCTAAATTTGAGTTCAAATGCTGGCCCTAAACTTATGTGCTGTGTGGCTTTTGGGAAATGGCTTAACCTTTCTAAATCTTAGTTTCATCATCTGAAAAATGGAGATGTGTGCTATGATTGTTAGGCTAATGTGTCAGCTTGACCAGGTAAAGGTGCCCAGTTGTCTGGTCAAGCAAGCACTGGGCTAACTGTGATACAAGGACATTTCGTGGACTATAATCATCAGTGAGTTGGTTTCATAGATGGCTGGTTTCATCTACAATGAACAAAGGAGATTGCTATCAGAAATGAGTGACGTCTCATCCAATCAGCTGAAGGCCTTAAAAGGGGAAGTGATTTCAGCATTCCGAGAGAGAATTCCCATTTCTATTTCAGACAGCCAGCGTCTCCTGGAAACTCATCAAGGACCTTCACTGGAGTCCCTGGCTTGCAGCTTGCTCTATGGAATTTGGACTTGTGCATCCTCACGGTTGTGTGAGAGAATTTGATAGAATATCATACTATTTACAGATATTTCCTGTCGGTTCTGTTTCCCTAGAGAAGTCCGACTAATACGTGTGCCTCACAGAGTTAGCGTGAGAATCAAATGGGCAAACACATGGAAAGCATGTGGTAGTGTCTAGCCCTTGGAGCATTTCACTCATGTTTGTTGTTTTTCAGATGTTTTCTGGAACATAATCCATGGAAAGAAATTACTTTAAAAATATTCAGTCCTCAGGGAAGTGGATGTGGCTTAAGCAGTTGGGTGTCCACCTCCCACATGGAAGGTTCCGGGTTCGGTTCCTGGTGCCTCTTAAAGAAGACGAGCAGATGCAACAAGCTGATGCAACAAGCAGATGCAACAAGGAGACACAACAAGTGGACAACGAGCAGACACAATAAGCAGAAAATGAGGGGAAACAAGCAGACAGATGAGGGAGCCATCTCAGGGGGGTAAAAAAAAATTCAGTCCTCAAGTATGTGGAGGAAAGGAGCAGCCGCTCCCATCATCCGAAAGAGCAAGTAATTCCTGATTCATACATGGTTTTCCAAACGTCATGGAACCACCACCCTGTTGGTAAAGAAACGGAGGCTCACAGAATTGGTGTGACATGCCCAGGTAGCTTAGTGGGTGATGACACTTGGAGGACACGAAGAGAAGAAGCACCAAGTCCCCTCCCCTAGCTTGCTGTGGAAGGTCCAATACAGGTGGCGAGAGACTTTTACATCAGGTTTGAAGATGTGACTATTACAAGCACTGGGAAAGCAGAGGAGAGCATCTTCTCATTTCAGAATTGAGATTGCCTTTGTGAATGGAAGCAACCAAGGGACTTTGATGAGCTAAGAGAGAGCAGACACATCCAGGGAGGACCTGAAATTTTCTTTCATCTGGAGCAGAAGAAGAAACACTCTTCTGAATAAATTCACACATAAATACAACTTTTGAATAAATGTATAAATAAATAAACCAATTAATAAAGTGCTTTCTAATGGCATCCCCACTGCCTGCTTTCTTCTCCCTTTGCTGTGTGTGATGGTTAAGTTCATGTGTCAACTTGGCCAGGTGATGGTGCCCAGTTGTTTGCTCAAGCAAGCACTGGCCTGATTGCTATTGTGAGGATATTTCATGGATTTAAATAATCAGTACGTTGATTGCATCTATGGCTGATGACATCTACAATCAACTGAGGAGATGGCTTTCAACAGTGAGAGATGTCTCATCCAATCTGTTGAAGGCCTTAAAAGGAGAAGTGGCGATTTCAGGAGTCCGAAGGGAAAATTTCCATCTCTACTTCAGCCATCCAGATTGTCCTGGGAAATCCATTGAAAACCTTCATTGGGGTTCCCAGCTTACAGCCTGCCCTATGGAATTTGGACTTGCCCATCCCCACAATCATGTGAGCCAGTTCCTATATAAAATGCATTATATATATATCTCCTATGGGTTCTGTTTTCCTAGAGAACCTGACACTGTGCATTCCCTGGTTTAAGAGGTACACAAGGCTGAAGTGGGGGTGGGGTGGGGGGCAGGTAGGGTCTTTCCTGATGGTCAGGAAGTGCCCAAGCTTGGCCCTAGCAGTTTGCTTCTTCCTGGAGCATGGCTGTAACCACTTGACTCTTTCAGATTCAGGCCTTAAATTCATTCATCTGTGCTAAGGGAAGATTTAAGGAGATTGAGCCCAGATCTCTGGGTCTTGGAATCTGGTCATACTTTCTTCTGGTCTGACTCTAACCTTGTGAGACAGTTTGTGTGTTTGGCTTCTGGAAAGTTCTTGGGAGCATGGCTAGGACCTTGTTTAACAATCTGGTGCATGTCTTTTATATCTAAAATTTCTGTCTTCAAAACCTGCCAGTACCCCTGAGAGAGTAGAGCCTTGTTCCTAAGCCTGTGGTTTTCAGGTGGGTGATTTTGCTCCCCCTGCCCCCCCCCACCCCCAATGTCTGGAGATCTTTTTGATGGTCACAACTGGGAGGGGATTGTTACTGAAATGGGTAAAGACCAGGGATGCTGCTAAACATCCTACAATGCACAGGACAATGCCTCACAACAATTATCTGGTCCCAAATGTCAATGGTGCTGAGGTTGGAAACCCTGTCCTCAACACTAGCTCCTAGGAAGACCTTGCCTTCTGGAAGCTGTGAGTCATTCATCAATTTGCTCATTGCAGTGTTCTGCCTGTCTCTTGGCTCATAGCTTAACTCCTATGGAATCTCTCACATGCTGTCTACACACCCAGACTACCTGATTATCAGTTGTCAGTGACCATTACTTGCATCTGGGCCTGTTTACCAAGCTCATGCCCAAGCCAACTGAGTGCATCTAATTCCCAGTTTAGTTCTTCCAGATGCCACTGATGATAATACAGCCAACCCTGGGCCATGTTGGGAGTTGTGACACCTAGTGTGTTTGCTTCACCATAGGGTCAAAATTACTTTGTCTTTTCTGGACACATACCCCTTGATATAAGGGCATGTTCTAAGTGACAAGGGAAAGCCATGCATATTAAGTTTTTTTGAATAATCCCAAAATGCATGGCCAATTTATGAATAATCATGAATGAAAGATCATTTCTAGTTCCTTTGTGAGAATAGTTGATAATGACCCAAGTTGGTCTTGAATACACTTAGTAGGAGCTTTATATTTTGATTACCCTTAATAAAGGTATAGCCTTCACAAATTGAGGCAAAGAGAGAAGGAACGCAATGTTTTGTGTTCCTGTTGTTGGAGAGATCTCATGCCTTCAATCCTATAATACTATTTCTTTAGAGAGATTTCTAGTCCTAGAGGCCAGAGGAGGATGTGAAGTTCTAGTGGGATTTGATAGTATTTGTCTTGGTTTGCCAGGGCTATTATGCCAAATACCACACATTATTGGCTCATGAGACCAGAAGTCCCAAATGAAGGCATTGGAGAAGCCATACTTTTCTTCTCAAAGTCTGTAGTGTACCATTGTCAGCCATTCTTGGTCTCCTCCTATGTGGTTTTTTCCCCTCACTCAATATGTCCAAATTTCTTCTGTTTATAACAGATTAAGGCCCATCCTGATTCAGTTGGACCACACCTAGATTTCTAGTTTGCTAAAGGCTGCCAATGCAATATACCAGAAATGGCTTGGCTTTTACAATGAGAATTTATCAGGGTAAAAGCTTACAATTCCAAGGCTGTGAAAATATCCAAATCAAGGCATCATCAAGAGCTGCCGTCTCACCAAGTTACAACTGTGGGCAATCAGGCACATGGGTGTGTCATCTAAAGGTACTTTCTCTTGGAGCTCAGCCATGGGTGATCAAGCCCAGGGCAGGACATAATGGCAGCCCACTAGTCTCTGCCCCCTCCTCCGGGACTGTGGCTAGTTCTGCTTTGGGCTGCTCCACCTGTGACTTCTCTTTTTCTGTGTGTCTATGGCTTCTTAGTCCTCCGTTTACAAAGAACTCCAGTAAGAGGATTAAGACCTACCCTGAATGAAGTGGGTTATATCTTAAGAGCCAACTTGACAAAGGACCCTACGTACAATGAACCCACACCCACCGGAAAGGAGTAACTTTAAGAACATAGTTTTCTGGGGTCCACAAAAGACTCAAACCAGCACATAGATGGATCTTAGATAGTTCTATGCACAAATGACTCCACACCTTAACTGACAATACATCTTCAAAGAGTCCTATTTACAAATGGCTTCAGAGCCACAGGAACATGGATTAAGATGGAGAACTTCTTTTTCTTTTGGGGGAGGATACATGATTCAATCCTCCACAGTCATTAGTGGTCTCTTTATATTAGCAATGTAACAAAATAAATTTGAATGGCTGTGACTTAATGGATTGAACTACAATTTTGACTTGTGTATTATTTGACTAAGTAGTGTTGATTGCTCAGTTTAGAGCATTTTCAAAGAGTTGGTGAAAAGAGCCTGACACCATTTACCTGATCTCATTTAGCTGATTTGAAAAATAATATTGTGGACTCAATTTTTGGCCTGAGTCTCTAAGATAATTTTATGTAGAAAAAAATTACAAGTATTTGATAAGTGTATATTTTCTACAGGAACAGAGAAAGTCTATTAATAGCATATTCAATGCCCATAAAATGACCTCGAGATGCTTCAACATCTGGGATTGACTCATATTTCGCCCCCAACCCATAGAGTTGTTCTGAATGCTTGGTGGGTACTTTGAACTTCTGGTTTTCATGGCAAGGCTGTTCTCATTCACCTGTGAGTCTATTGTCTGATACAGAACTTCCCTTCCCTTTGACCTGTCTTCCTGCATAAAAAATGGGCACGGCTTCACCCATGACATCCGGGGGGTGACTTTGACCTGGTTGATGAGTTTCTTTCTGTGGGGAATTGCCCTTTTCTTGCCATCGTTTTTCACAAAGTGCATATATCCCTGGGAATGATCTGAACAACTGAACTTGACCCACTCCACCATCCCCATTGTTTGCCACTGAGAAGATCCACTGTCTCCAGCTGAGCCTAGAAATTGGGTAGGTTATTTCCCAGTGGCCACCCATAACCGTAGTGCATGGCCTTGCTCTTGATTTCTCTCTGCTGTCCTCTACCCCATGGTTCTTCCTACAGCTGGTCATCGAATCAGCTCTGCACCAGGGGTGAGAGTTTACGAGTAAACCATCACTGGTTAAACTAAATCTACTCAAGTCTGTGAATAATCTCTTGAAAATCACTTATGGGTGTACAGTTGAAACTCTTTGAATCAACGGTGAGAAAATTGGTCACTAAGTAGTTTAGAGATACATGGTAGGCCCGAGGTTTAAGATATGGCTTGGCCTGGTGTGCTGATCAGTTCTTTCTCTCCCTTAGCCCCGGGACGCAGCTCGCAGGGTCCCTCTTCTCAAAGGTTGGGGTCTACAGAGCACACATGTCTAGAAGGCTCCTTGGGACACTCAATCATAATCTCAAGGACAGGGGCCACTGTACTTGGCAAATGTACTGAACAGTCTACCACATCTGCCTCCCTCTAACCTTGACTCAGCCTATCTGATTAGGTTCCAGGGATCACCTGTCTTTTTCAAGTTGAAAGAGTTCTTCCCACAAACTTCTGTTCTACTCTGGAATCTTCCTAAAGTCCTAGATTCCCAGAAAAGTTCCCCTAAACTTTTTTTTTTGGCTGTACTGGGGCTGGGATTGAACCTGGGACCTTGTATGTGGGAAGCAGGTACTCAACCACTTGAGCTATATCCACTCCCTCCCCTAACCTTTTAATTTATTTTAAAAGGATTTCAAAATCCCAAACGCTACCTAATGGCCAATGACTATGTTTTACTTTAAAACATTTTAAATTATGAAACATTTCAAACATATGAAAAATACAGAAAGTTATATACATTTATGTACGCATCGCTGAGATTAAAGAGATGTTACCATTCTGCCATATTTTGTAGCAAATCGGCTAGTCTCTCCTATTCAGCACTTTTTTTCCTCCTCTGTCCTTACTCAGTTAACCACTATCCTGCCCTTGGCATGTGTGATTTCTGTGAGTGGTTTTGCAATTTAAATACATAAGTCTGTATCTATAAATAATAGGTGTGTTTCCTTTTGCAACTGAATTTTTTAAAAACTCCATACAATGTCTTTGAGATTTATTCACGTTAATCACAGGGATCTAGTTCATTCATTTTGAGCGCTGTGTGGCATTCTGTGGTATGAAATCAGCACAGTTGATTTTTCCATTTCCCTACCAAGGAACAGTTAGATTATTTTCACCCTTTTTCTCTTAATTTTGAGCAGTGCTCAATGGAAAACCATGTACCTGTCTTCCTACACTGTGCGCACATGCTAGGGATTTTCTGCTTGGTCTACATATTTAAAAGTGAAATGGATGGGTCACATGATATGTGCATTCTCAAATTACCTTGGTATTGACAAATTGCTCTCCCCAGAAATGGATCCGGGTTTCTCTTTCTCCAAATCCGCCAACAGCTACTGGACGATTTGGTACTATCATCACGCTGTTTGTAAGATCAAAGAATCGCCTGCCTGCTTACTAATTAATTATTTAATTACTTATTGCATGAATTAATCTTAACATATCACTGATGCTAATCTCTTTTCAGTTATATGAGTTACAAATATATTTTTCTGGCCTCTATTTTGACTTTTTTAAATGGCATCTTTTGTCATGCAACATGTTTTTATTTAACTTAAGTCAAATCTATTGATTTTTTTTTTAAAGTAATGTATTGTTTGAAAAATCCTTTAGTACCATGAGTCAAAAAAGATAGTTTCCCAAATATCCTTTTAAAATTATATAGTTTGGCTTTTTCACACTTTGGTCTTTTCATACAAATTTTAGGGGAAGTTTCTCAAATTCCAGGAAAAAATTATTCTGCTTGGATTATTATTGTTTTGTTTTTTACGTTACATTTATACATTGATTTGATGTGAATTGCCGTTTTTTCCACATTAAGATTTCCATCCATGAATATGTTATATCTCTTCAGGTTTTTTGGTCTTCTTTAATTTCTTTCAATAAAGTTCATCATCTTTTCTGTAAAAACCTTATGCATTTTTGTAACACTTATCCTTTTATATCTCAAGAGGTTTCTTTCTTTTTTTTTTTAAAGGTACCAGGGATTGAACCTGGGACATTGACCATGGGAAGCAGGTGCTCAACCACTGAGCTACATCCACTCCCCTCTCTCTCTTCTAATTTTTGCAACTGTAAATGCTAACGTTTCTAATTGTTTGTTGCTGGTGTACAAAACACCATTACTTTTTTTTTTAATTGCTCTTGTATCCAGCCATCTTTCTACACCTTCTTATTAGAATTAATAATTTGTCAGAATTAGAATTAATGTTTGGTGTATTCTCTTGGATTTTGTAGAGAGTTATATTGTCTGTGAACCACAATTTTATTTTATTTTATGTTTCTATGCTTTTATTGCTTTTTAAAATGCTTTTTATATTCTCTTTTTAATATTGCCATTCTGTTATCTGTAGTTCTTGACTCAGATATTCCTTTTTGTGAGTCTGCTGCCTTCTACTCATGGTGGGCTGTTTCCTTGGGCTTTGTGATTTTTGATTGTGAGTGTAATTTGGAGGCCTTGATCTTCTTGTGAGAATCCCCATGGCCTAGTTTTGGACAGCGTCCCTCCAGGATACAGCAAGGCATTCTGGGTTGGCTTCTCCAGGTAACTCAGAGGTATTCTTGTATAAGACAAGCTGTCATGTTAAACTTCAACTTGAACCCTGATAACATTAGAAATTCACACCTGAATTCATGTAAGGCATGGCTCTGAGGTTGTCTATGATGAGGGAAAACTTTAAAAAGATATTTTTAGCCCAGGCCCAGATAGATAAATTTATTATTTCCCTATGCTAGTAGGTAGATTTTCTTCTAGTCTAATGTGCAACCCTTCAAGTGTTCTAACTCTATGGAGGAATCTTAGGTCCAACTCCTCCCGCAGGCTGGAGTCT
Source organism: Cabassous unicinctus (assembly GCA_029593785.1). NCBI lineage: Eukaryota > Metazoa > Chordata > Mammalia > Cingulata > Chlamyphoridae > Cabassous > Cabassous unicinctus. Next base: position 6,815 of record JAQZBX010026681.1, on the reverse strand, counting down.
CATTTCCTGTATCTGCACAGGTTCAAACCTCAGGACAGTGGAGCGGGTGTGGCTCAGTGGTTGAGCACACGCCTCACATGTGCAAGATCCTGGGTTCAATTCCCAGTACCACCTGAAAACAAGACAAACCTCAGGATGGCCACAGTGACAATCCAGGCACTCAGCTCTCTCTCTCTTTGAGTCCCCTCTTCACTTTTGGAAACTGTGGGTTGACCCTTCTTTCTCATAACTCAGCTATTCCTTGAACCACATTATTCGTTTGTTTTAATTTTTCAATCATCTCTAGAAGTGAGTGGTGAGATAGTGTTCAGGTTATTTCTGCCTTCTGTCTTGCTCGACAAGCAGTTCTCTAAATTATTCCTTCTCCAAGTGCTTTATCATTTACCTGGTGCATTAGAGATGAGCATTAAAAAAGAAAGAAAGGTGTTGAGCAGCAGTTCAGAAAACCCACATTCTCTCCGTTTTGCTACCAAGTCTGTGACCTGGGTAAGCAGCCTATCCTTCTTGGCCTTCATTACCATCATTTAAAGAATATATAATAATAATAAACTTTATTTTTAGAGAAGTTTTAGATTTATAGAAAAATTACACAGAATGGCTAGGAAATTCCCATATAATCACCCCCCCACACACACATACACACAGTTTCCCCTATTATTAGCATTGTACTTTGGTGTGGTTTTATTTGAACCTGTAATTTTCAATGTATCTGTTAACTTAAATCTTTGGATTGTTCATATGCCAGTTGAGCCCTGAATCCCAGCAGAGTTGCAGCCAGTTCTACTCTCCAGTTCTTTGGGCTTACCCTGGACAAATGACATTACCTTCCTCCTGAGTGGTCAGGTAAAGGTAAACAGTCTCCCTCATCATTTCTAGTTCCAACCTTCCATGGATTTTGTTGCCCTAACTGTCCACAGCAGTTCCTCCATCCTCGATGAAATAATTTCCATTTACTGAATAGTTCTCAGATGCTCCTTTGTTCTCTGCTCCATTGCAGGATTTCAAATTCTAGGAGTTCAGACATCCAAGTGTATATACCATCATCATAGGAATAAATCTAGCATCCTTGTATGTATGTATGTCTAGGTTATACTCCAGAAAAACCAGTAAATATCTGAAGAATTCTCCAATTTTTTGGTTGATTGCTACAACATCAAGTCTCTAACCCTTTAGAGTTAATAAATCTCTAAATATAGCTGGAGAGTTTTGGGTAACCAGGGGTTGGGGAGAAGAAGGAAAGAAGGGGCTATGGAAAACAAACGTAGCCATCCTTATAATTTGGATTGCATGTGAAATTAGCATTTTTATTCCTCCAGGAATCAGTAAGAGCTCAAAAAAACCCAAAGGCCTATATTCTACAATATTAAGTTCCCAGGATTTCATTGGCTGAGCCATCCTGAAAGTCTTTCCTCCTCTCGCAGCCTCTGCTGACATCTGGTGGCACATGATTTATATACAAATTTAACAGAGAGAGCCTGCTCACAATTAGCAAGGATTACAAAGACACTGGGGTACTTACAGACTCTCCAAAAACAAATGGCCAAGTCCCCGAGGGCTGCGAGCTCTCAGAATTACATGTGTAGCACGGGTGTGTATGTTTTGCATGGAGGGTCCAAGCATACATCAGAGCCATCATCCAAAGATATTTTTAGAACCAATACTGCAGCAAAAAGTCTGGGTAAAGCAAACATTTTCAGTGAACTATTTTGATAATTTCTGAATGATTTCAAAATGGCAGAGTCTTATTAATTGATTGTCTGGCCTGACTATTTATAAGAAATAGAATTCAAGTGATGCCGAGCCCTGTTTATATTCACCTGGGCAGGTTTTTAAAGTGGATGGTGTAGTCCAGTGTTCAATTTCTTGAACTTGTAAGGTGATTACATAAGTGAGTGCCCTTCCTAGGAAATGGGCTTGGGAGTGCCAAGATTAGAGGAGCTGTGATGTTTTCAACCTCCTCTCAACTGTTTAGAAATTGACAGGTAGAGATAGATGATAGAATGATATAACAAATACAGCAAAAAGCTAATAGTTGGTAAACCTGGGTATCTGGGTGCGGGTACATTGGAGCTCTATGTATTGTTTCTGTAGTATTTTTGCTATTTTCCTGTCAGTTTGCATTTTAAAAAAAAGAAAAAAAAAACTCTACTGCTACCTACTGTTTGTTTTGTGTCATTCCACCCTTATAAATCGGAAGTTGGAACAGAGTCCGAAGTGAGGACAGTTCAGATATATTCAAACGCCTTGAAGAGAAGACCCTTAAGAAATCACAGATCTGCCCTGTGGGAAGATGGGGATGCCAAGTGTCCTCAAGGAAGGGGCGCTCTATGCAACTTTAATTTGGGGAACCCCCTTATTTTTCTTTTTCCATCTTCATCATCGTGGCTAATATTTAATGAGGGCTACAGTGGAGCAGGCATTTATGCTAAGTGCTTTCTATGCAAAGGCTTATTTCTTCCTCCCGACAATCTTGTAGGGCAGCTACGGTATTTTCTCAACTCCCCCAATGAGGAAATTGAGGCTGAGTGGTGAAGTAGCTTGCCCAAGGGCCCCGGGGCCAGGAAATGAACTCAGGTCTGCTGCTTGCCAGCCTGGCCATGCCCTGCCGCTGCTGCCTCTTGGACCCTTGACGAGCGTGGCACTCAGGAATTGGAGGAGTGGGCAAGAGTGACAGTCACTATTTTCTCAAAGAGCAATAAGCATCAAGTCTGTGCACGTTTGTTAATTAAAAGCAATGGCCATACTGCAACCAAATCATCACTCAAATGTCTCCAGCTATTCTAGATTCCCACCTACTAATTTTATTTAGAGAACAATAGCTTTATGTTGATCGCATCCATGGCTTGCCTTTGACTGTCTAAAGGTGGTTTTGGAGGAAGTTGCACGAAGCTTTCAAGATATTCCATTATCTGGTCAATAAAGAGTGACTCTGTGAGTGTGCCCAATCCCTTTTGCATGATAAAAATGGATTGTCAGCTTTACATGCTTAAAGGTCAATCTTAAATACGCTGCAAAGATCAAATAAAACTTGGCCATCCAGATCAGAAATTTCAATTTTTGTTCTAAGTCGTATGATTGCTTTTTAAAGTTCAAAAAAATATTTAATCTTTATTTTTAAAATATGTTTTCATTAGAGATGTTGTGAACTTACAAAACAATCATGTACCTGTGTGGAATTCCCATACAACCCCTCTCCAGCAACACACTACATTGTTGTGGAGCATTTGTTACAGATTATGAGAGAACATCATCAGACCATAACCACTAACGATGGTTATTTTTTCCATACCCCCTATTATTAACACAGTGCATCTTTGGCATTAATGCAAGAATATTACAGTATTGCTATTAGCTATAGTGCATAGGTTACATTGAGTGCATTTTCCATGCTTCTCCACATTCTTACCACCTTGCAATAGTGATATGCGTTTGTTCTAGTTCACAGAAGGACATTTTGCGTTTATACTATTAACCACAATTCTCATCCACCTCCGGGTTCACTATGTTATTCAGTCCCTAGATTCTTCTCTAGCTTCCTTTCAATTGTCATTTACATCCCTAGACTACCCTTTCCAGCCAAAATCCCATTTGTAAACTCACTATAATATATTACCGTCTACTAATCCATATTTTTTTAAATGTCAAAAATATGTAATCCATATTTTTTAAAAAAATCTTTATTTGTAATCCATCTAGAAAATTCTAGCATTCTATTTCAAATCAACAAAACCCCAAAAAATATTTGGCCATTTTGGTATTTGGTGTAATTCACAAGTTTATTCTTCATAGACTATATCTGGAATACAATCTGTTTGTACAAAGTGTTTTATATCGTCTCAACTTTCTTATCTTTTCTTCTTCTCTGAGGGGGAAAGCCACGATGATATTAAAATCATGCTAAATATATTGTGACAATAACTCAGTGGCAGGTATGTAACAGGATGAGAGCAGAGGAAGAGGAAGAGGGTAAAAGTCGGATTTAGGAGGCAGGATTTCCTGATGGGGTATGGGATGGGAAATCAGGGTTTCCTGGTTGGGGATCTGATCCCTCTCATGACGGAAAACCCCATGGAAGGAATGTCATTGAGAGCAAAACTGCAGAATTCCTTCCAGTCCGTCTCCTTCCTTTTCCCACTCCCTTCTCTGTCTTTCCTTCCCCATCTGAAATAATCACATATGCTCCAAGGGAAGGAGATAAGGTCTAGAAGGGAAGTCCTCTTCACTCATATCCTGGGAAGGAATGAACTAAGAAGGACCTGGGATTTCATTTTTGGAGTCTGAAGCTTCCCCCTTTTTTCCTGCCCAATCAAGGCTGACATAGAAGCTGAAGCACGGCAGGTTTCTCATGATGTAAGGAGAATGGGAAATGAATTAGAATTAGAAGGAGATAAGGGAATAGAATTGGGCGGAAGGAGAAATAGGGTTCCGAAATGGTTGGGGGTGGGTGGTGGTCATGATGTCATTTCCCAGCCATTCCTGATTGCCTTGTCTACTTCACTGTCATCCTTAATCTTGTTTGCAAAGCAGGAGGTTCAGAAAATGAGAAGGGAAAGGTGGCTAATGATTCTAAGTGAGAAAATATGCAAAATTTAGCCACTTGCCTTTTTTTTGGTGGACACCCACCCCCCAAACATAGCATACCCTCTATATACGGTCCCAGGGGTTTTATGATGGCCCATGTTAGGAGATTGGTCTGTCTGCAGGTTGTTCACGTGGTTGAATAAGGTAATGGGTGGATGCATGGCACTGTGACACTTTTGAGATTCTCCTTTCATGCTATTAGGAATTTATCTGCAAATGCATCATTTGTGTTGCATGAGGCCTCACTCTCTTTTTCGTGTTAAAGAAACCGACACACTGGTTTAAGCAAAATTGACCATTGATTGAGATGTCTAGGGGTAGATGGCTTCTGGCAGGTTTGAATCCAAGGGGACAAAAAACTGTCACCAGGGCACTGCATTTCTCTCCCCATCTGATTTCATTTCCTTCTCAGGCAGGCATGTTTCCCATGGTGAAACAAGCATAAACTCCAGACTTAGATCATCTATAAAGCTAGACATCCCAGTGAGAGAGAGGGTGGAGAGTCCTAAGGCAGTCCTGGGCCAATCTCTGACCAGTCATCGTGCCCAGAGAACGTGACCAGACCTGGGCTACCTGGGCTCTCCCCATGGAGGTGGGCAATGCTGGTGAGACAGTGGTTATTCTTACCTGGACCACATAGCATTAATTTCTCACAAGGAAGAAAGGTACTATTAGCCAAGATGGGAAAAGAGCTGTTGAGTCAAGACATATACACACACACACCAAAAAAACCCACAAACAACAACAAAACCCCACAACATTCACTGCATGCCCAGTGCAGCACAAGCTGGTATGGAAGCCCCCAAAACAAGTGGTAGAAAATGCATTCATGCCATTTGATAATTATAGTCCTGCTGGGGACATGAAACAAGGAGAAACATGCAGGGAGCAACGATTCTCAACCTTGGCTGCATTCTCAACCTTGGCTGCACCTGGAAGCATTCAAACTGCTGACAAGCCAGGATTCTCCAGAGATTCTGGTTCGTTTTCTCTAGGGCGCAACAGGGATTGGGAGTTCTTGAGTCTCCCCAGATGGTTCTGATGTGCAGCCAAAGTTGAGAACTGTTGGCATAGGCCCTACTTTCTAGGGAATAAAGCAATGAAGATGTTGCAGAGCATCTGCTTGCTGGTTGTGTTGGAAGGCAGAGTTGGTGGAGGTGGAGAACAGTAATAGCCAGTAGGCTGAGAGTCTTCTCCTGGATGGTGGGGTCCCTGGCTCTCCTTTTCCAGGGTATGGTAGATAGGAGCTTATCCACAATTGTATAACATTGTTGCTCAGGTCAGTGTGAGGGGAGTATAGATAAATTAAACCACCTGCCATTTTAGATCATCATTCTTTCTACTGACATTTGACCCACAATTATTCATAAGAGGCAAAAGAGAGTGACTTGAATTTTGGCCTCTTTCTGTATCTCTTATTTTTTAGTGGATTTGAACCAAGGAACAGAGAACATAAGAGCAATGCAGTCGGAATGAAGCTCACAGACAAAATAGAACATGAAAATCTCGCCCCTACAGTATTGTGTATGCAGAAATGAGGAGCGCTACTCTTTATATTCTCAAAGACCCTAAGCCATCTTGCTAAGTAAAATCTTCAGACTATCTCCAAATCTTACTCTATCCAAAAACAGGTGTAGGGAGAGGAAAGAGTTCTGAATGTATGTGTTTCTGAGTTTGAATCCCTGTAACTAAATATTATTAGAATTTTAATTTGGTATATGGTAACCTATTGAGAGATTAAAATTCTGCAGTTTCCTATAGCTGGAAATAATACCTTCTCTAGAATGGACAATTTAGATACCAACTTAAAACGTTTGCCCACAGCTGATTAGTTAAATGCTTTGTGTCTGGAAGGTTAAACCAGTTTCGTTTTGTTTTTTTATCAGTTGGGTTTTGAGGTTGGTGCTGGAAGTATCATCACTTCCTTTGGCTGAATTTTAAGAGTTGCACAGAAGTTAGCAAGTTCCCTTCTTTTGGTTGTAACTAAAGAGCTTCCTGAAATTGAAACTCCTCAAATTCATTTAGAATCATGTGGAGATTAATGTTTAGAAACAAAAAAATCACCGGTTTGGTTAGTGTCCATTAGAATGGTCTCAACAATGGAATTGCTTACTGCAAATGATGTGCTGTGACTTACAGGAATTCTTTCTTAACTTTAACAGGGCAAATGTGACTCAACCTTGCCTGAGACAAAATCAGCTACACCAGTAGAGGTAAGAAAAATTCACGTTGGT
>JAQZBX010026680.1:0-28812 GCA_029593785.1 Cabassous unicinctus | reverse complement strand
TGCAGTGATAAAAGGAAAAATGTTAAAAAAAAATTTTTTTTTAAATTTTTTTGTTTTTTACCATTTTTTGAATATCCCAATCCTTTAATTTTATTTTATTTTTAGAGTTTTTTTTATGTTTCCATGTATTTTATATCTTACATTTAAACTTATCATTATTATTTCATTTTCCTATTAATTGTATTTGGCTATTATATAGGATTCATCTTCAAGGAAGTTTTAGATCACAGAAGGGTTGCAATGGGAGCAGGAGAGGATCATTGTTGGGGGGTGTCTGAGATGGGGGTTTCATGGGAGGAAGTTCACCTGAATATACATGAAAGATATATAAAATTGTACAAATGATCAAGGGGTGGGGTATGGTCACGGTGGGTGGAGAATCACTCAATAAATGAGAGAACACTGAATTCCCAGCCTGGAAAGCTCTGCCACATTCTCCAAGGGAGCAGCAACAGTCCCCCGAGTTCAGGGGCAGTGTCTGGCAAAGGAGGATCATCCACTGATGGGTTCTTGTTATTGATGACTAGCCTTATGAGTCTTTGCTCCTGTAATTGAAACTTAGCCTACTGTTATGGGATGCCTAAATGTTGCCACCTGAGAGCCTCCTTGTTGCTCAAATGTGGCCTCTCTCTAAGGCAAACTCAGCATATGAATGCATTACCTTCCCCCCAGCATGGGAGATGACTCCCAGGGATGAGCCTCCCTAGCAATGAGGGATTACTACCAAGTGCCAACTGGCAATACGACTGGAAAAAGACCTTAAATAAAAGGGGGAAAAGGTAAAGACAAACGAGTTCATATGGCTAAGAGACTTCAAAGAGAGTCGAGAGGTCATTCCAGAGGTAACGCTTACGTACACCTCAGTAGGATCTCATAGAACACCAAAGTGGATATCACCCCACACAGAGGGGCTCCTGAGGGCTCTGGAGACACCCACGTCCTATATAAGGGGGGATAGCTCCAGAGATTAATGCCTTATCAGTGGGCTATACTTTGGAATCTGTGGTCCTGTGAGTGACAGAGTTGGACTCAAATAAGTCCTCCCTGCACATGGTCCATCAGTTCCTTCTTTTCAAACCTATATGTGGTGCTGGAGTTTGTAGGTGTACTTCCAGGGACTGGTGCCTTTGGCCTGCCCATGTGCCAGCTGTGCCTGGAATTTTGGTGGAGCTGCAACTCCTTCTCTACAGCTCAATGGACTCACCCTAGTCACCTGGTGAGGATATGATGATGGACAACGAACATCCCAGGGAATGGAGAGAGTCTGCAGCTGCAGGCAGGATAATCCCATCCATTGTATCCATGGGATATAAGCCCCCTCTCACTTGGAGGTGGAGTGGACATCACTATCCCAAACTCCTAATGATTGGGGGAAGAGCTATAGACTAGAGTGGACTTACTGGTATTCTGTTGTAGAGATATTGTAATTCAAGCAATGGAAGAAGTTGCAGCATTGGGGTGGAGCCAGTGGCTGCTGGCCACTTTCAGGGCAGAGAGGGAAAAGCGGTTGTAGTACAGGGGCTTTTTTGAGACTTGGGGGTTGTCCTCGGTGACATTACCATGACAGATGTAGGCCATTTTGCATCAGTATGTGGCATGTGGACCTGTGTGGGAGAGAGTGTGGTCTACGATGTGAGCTCTGGTCCATGCTTGGTGGCAGAGCCCCAGTATGTGTGTGTCCATTGCAGTTGATGTGCCACACTAATGAAAGATGTTTGTGTGGGGGGTTGTGGGGGGTGTTGGAGGTAGGGAACGTGGGAATTCCTGTAATTTTTGTGTAACATTTGTGTAATCTAAGCATCTTTTAAAATATAAAAACAAACAAACAAACAAAACAAAACAAAATAAAAAGCTAAATTAGAGTACAAATTTAATCTGCTACATCCATGGAGCTAGAGAGAGAGAAAGCTAGGCCACAGTTATATTTTGGGGAGTCATCATTATGAAGATGGTAAGTGTAGTGATTTGAAGCTGTATGTACCCCCAGAAAGGCATGTTCTTCAATTTAATCCATTCCTGTGGGTGTGGACCCTTTGTAAGTAGGATCTTTCGTGAGGTAATTTCGGTTAAGGTGTGACCCACCTCTTTCAGGATGGGGCTTCTTCCTATTACTGGAGCCCTTTATAAACAGAATGTAGAGAGTGATAGAGATAGAGATAGAGATAGAGATAGAGATAGAGATAGAGATAAAGCCACAGAAGCAAGAAGCTGAAATCAACGAAACCCAGAAAAGAAGGGAGAGACCAGCAGATACTGCCATATGCCTTATGTAGCAGAGGAGACAAGGATCACCTGCAGTCAGTCTTTGGGAAGAAATCATCACCTTAATGATGCCTTAATTTGGATATTTTCTTGGACTCAACCTGTAAGCTAATAAATTCTCATTGTTAAGCCAGCCCATTTTATGGTATGTACTGTCAGCAGCCTAGGAAACTAAAACAGTAAGTAATGTCATGGCACAGAGAAATGGTTCAGGAGGAATTTGTAGAGTTCATTCATTCATCCACCCACTCATTCATTCATTTATCCATCAAATTTTATGCCATTCAGTGCCAGTTACTATCCCAGCACTGGGGAAAGAAGCAATGAAGATGCATAATCTTTTTCTCACTGAGCTTACATTCCAGAGGGGAGACAGACCATAAACAAGTAAGCTCTCCACTAAATATGATTTCCCAAAAGTCACAGTGCTAAGAAGAAAATATACAGCCTGACGTGAGAGAGCATGACTCTTTTAGGCCAGGTGCTCAAAGAAGGAGTTTGTCTGAGCAGGTATTATTGGAGCTGAAGGAGAGGAGAGAACCAAAAACCAAACCCACAGGAATACTGACATTTAAGGGTCAAAGAGACAAAGGATCCTACAAGGAGGACTAGGAAGGACCAGTCAAAGAGGTGGAGAAAATATATAGGCAAAGTTAGCAGAAGTCACCTGAAGTGAGCTTTTCAAGAATAGAATGGTCAAGAGGCTGGTAAGTGTCCACTAAATGTACAACAAGGAGGTTGCTAGGACTTTAGGAAGGTCCGTGTTGCTGGAGAGAAGGAAGACTAGAAGTCAGATTGCCACAGGGTGAGAATGGACTTAGAGTTGAAGACATAAACACAAAGAAAACAGGACAATCTTTCAAGATGTTTGCTTCAGAAGTGGAGGATGGAAGCAAGTGGTAGCTGTATTGAGGGAAGGTAATTTTTTTTTAGCTGTGAATAATAAAAAGCATATCCGATGGAAAGATGCCCGTGTAGAGAGAACAGCTGGAAACCTTTGAGAAAGAAACTTAAAAAGGAATTCAGTAGTTGCTTTGTGTGATAAGTGCTTTATATGCATATCCTTATTTGATTAAGGCATTACTAATATCATCCCCAGTTTAGAAATGAGGAACTTGAGTCTGAGACATGCTAAATAAATTCAATTTACACAGTTAGTAATGGATGCTGTGGAACTAAATCCGTTGTCTGATTCCAGAACTTGCTCATGTTTTTTTAAAAAATTTCACAGGAAATTCAAGAGTCAGTTGTGCGCATAAAATACCTACACAACCTAGAATTCCACTGTTAATAACCACTGCTGTTTAGATCCTCCCAGCTTTTTTTACTGAGTATTTAAACACAAATGTAATTTAAAAACATATTGGGACCACACTATTATCCTCTAGTGGCTTCCCATATTTGAAATTCAAAGTCCTTCGAACTATGGGGTCAAAGTTTATTGGAGAACTGGATAGTTATATGGTCTCAAAATATCTCCCCAGAAATTGCTTATTAATTATAGACAGGAAAAGGTACCTCTGCAGGGGAGACCATTATAAATGAGTGATCAAAAGTTTTCATCACCAATGAGACGAGGTGACCTCATGTGTCTCCTGATGTGACACACAGAGAGGAACCCATCATTTAAGTAGGGTCACTGCCAAAAATGCATATCCTGCATTTATTCAGGAGGGAATCTTTTACACAAGACCAAATTGGTGGGCAACTTATAAACAAACTTACCTGTCCTCTTAAAAAATATATTAATGTCCTGAAGGGCAAAGAAAGGCTGAAGGACAGTTCTGATTTAAAGGAGACCAAAGACACAGGATGTTAAAAGCAATACATGACCCTGATTAGAAGATAAGAAGGTGCTATAAAGGACATTCTTGGGGAGATTGTTGAAATTTGAAGATATTAGACAGTATTATTATTATTTTTTATCAATGCTCAATTTCCTTAATTTGACAATTGTGCCCTGGCTATGTTAGAGCATGTCCTTGTTTTCAGGAGATTCATACAGAAGTACTTAGGGGTTACAGATCATGATGTTTGCATTTATACTCAGGTAGGTTGAGAAAAAAAAAAAACATTTGGTGAAAGAGAGAGATTGAGATGAGGCAAACACGACAAAATGCTAACCATTGATCAAGATTCTAGATGGAGAGTAAATGTGAATCCTTTGTATGATTCTTACAACTTTTCTATTAATGTTTTTTCAGCATAGAAAGTTAAGAAAATACCCCTATTGACACTCTTCCCAAAAATAATCCAGAGTTCTTTGGGAAAACTGTATTTGATCTGGTCCCAGCTTTCTCTCTGCCTCTGGTTTTACCATTGTCCCTTTACCAAGTTAGGGAGGTGATATCTCACTGTTGATTTAACTTGCATTTTCCTGATTGCTACAGAGTTGACTATCAATTCATATGATATTGGTCCTTTGATTTTCTCTATATCTTTTGCCTATTTTCAATTAAAATCCTTGCCATTAAAAAAATTATAGTTTCTCTTTGTATATTCATATATTAATCCTTTGCCTGTTATTTTATGTTGCAAATATGTTCTCTCAGACTGTCATTTATTCTTTAATGTTATGGTGTCTTTCATCTTACAAAAGTTTTAATATTTTATGCAATAACATCTATAGTTTTTTCTTATGATGTCTAGATTCTGTATCTTGTTTAGAAACGCCTCCTCCTACTTAATGATTATGAATATAGCCAACAGAATTTTTTTCCAACATTTTTATAGTTTTGATATTTTATATTTAGCTCTTTATCTGTAAGTTATGTTTGCATATGGAGTAACATATCTAACTCTATGTCTATCCAAGTGGATAGCCAATTGTCCTGTCATTATTTCCTACTAATTTGACATAACTATAATCCTAGCATATATATTTTTACTGTATTGATCTTTGCCTATTTTTATACCATTACCACAGTTTAAAAATTGCTTAGAGCTTATAGTGTTTTTTGAAAGTTAAATACTTTAAAAAATATTTTTAAAGATAGATTACATAAATGTTACATAAAAAATGTAGGGGATTCCCATATGCCCCACTCCCTACCTCTCCCACACTTTCCCACATTAACAACATCCTACATTAGTGTGGTACATTTGTTACAATTGATGAACACGTATTGGAGCATTGCCATTAAGTATGGATTATAGTTTACATTATAGTTTAAACTCTCTCCTGCACAATTTTGTAAGTTATGACAAGATATATAATGACCTGTATCTTTATGGTGTTTTGATATCTGATAGAAAGTCTCTTCATATTGTTCTTATTCTAAAATTTTCTTACCTATTTTGATACTTTCTCTTCTAGATGAATGTGAGAACACTTGCCTAGTGTTTTAGTTTGCCAAAGGGTTGCTGATGCAAAGTACCAAAAATGGATTGGCTTTTATGGGGATTTATTTGGAGTAAAAGTTCACAGTTCCAAGGCCATGAAATGTTCAAATCGAGGCATCAGCAGAGATGCTTTCTCACCCAAATCAGCTGTTGATCCTGGCATTGTTGCCAGGTGGTGAAGCAAGATGGCAGCCTATCTCTGAGGAGGTCTCTGCCTTCTCCTCCAGAATCTACCATTTCTTGGAGTACAGTTGTGAGCAAGTAGGAATAGGGCTCATCTCTTTCTGGACTTTAGCTCTTTGAGTCTCTCAGGGGCTTCTTTTTGCCTGCAATCCTCTTTCTCTCTCATTGCAGAATCAAATTTGCTGGCTCACTTTTCTTTCTTCTGTCTGTCTGAGTCACTGTATCTCCCTTCTCAGCAAGAGGGTGGAGACTCAACATGAATTACGCCCACTGACGTAATCCAGTCAAATGGGTCTCACACCCACAGGAATGGATTAGTTTAAAACATAATATTTCTCTTTTTGGGATTCATAAATAATTTCAAACTGCCACATCTAGTTTCCTAAAAATTCTCTTGGGATTGCATTGAGTTTCTGGATTAAGTTAGGGAAAATTGATAGTTTTGTAATATTTGGTCTGTTCAACCAAAAATGTACTATTTTTCTGTGTTTAGTTTTACTTTATAATTTTAAGGAATTCATTTTAAATATAGCTTTTAGTATAAGTCTTGAAAATTTCTTGCTAGTTTTACTTCCAGTTATTTTGCAGATTTGTTGTTATATGAATTGGACTATTTTTCCCCTGATATTTTCTAATTGGTTATTGTGGGATATAGAAAAACTAATTATTTTTTATATGTTGGCTATGTACCTAAAACAACCTCTCAGTCATTCAAATAGTTTTTCAATTCATTCTCTTGGATTCTCCAAATGTTTCTATTATCTGTAAAAGCCCAATCTGTTAGTGCCTATAAAATATTCCCTCCCCTATGAGTGTTAAATTTCGGAATAGAAAACATTAGTATGGAAATTTAAGGGAACTAAGGAAAAAATGTTCATTTGAAGTCTAGTGTAAATTGTGATAATAGAATAAGAGATTTCAAGGTACGATTTTTATCCACTATATATACATATATATATATCATATTTTACTTGGAATTGGAAAAATATTTAAAATATTTAAAGAAATAAACCATTGCTGAATCAAATTGTGCTTTAAAATTAACATTCATGGAGAAAATATTAGATTTGGTCCTGGGCTAAAATAAGTAGGCCATTAGGAATTCCTTCAACGCTTCTTTAACAAATGATCTACCATCATCTAGGAATGACCCATCAAAGGCTTAGATTTAAGGTTCTGAGAAGGCTTAGATATTTGAACGGAGGAATTAATGAACATTTTGCATGTGGTTTCAGTTTTCAAATAGGAAGCACAGACCAAATAAAATTTACATATGATTTTTTTTGAACAAATGCTTGAAATTTGATCACTTCTATGGTCCATTTGTGGCCAGACTAACATCGATAAGGATCCACTGGCTAATTAATAAGCAGTAAACCGTTAGAGAGATGGAGAATGAAAATTAAAAGAGACATTCTTTGTGCTAAAATACATAACATGTTTTATATAAAAATAAGTGTTAAGGTATTTCATATATTTTCCTCCAAGAAAATAAAATGGGGCACTTCAATCATGTTCAACAAATCTTTATTTTTTAAAAACATCTTTTGCCTTATTTCAACTCCTCTGATTATTCTTAATAATATTTTGAAACAAAAGTGGTTAAAAAGATCAAATAAAAAAAAGTAAGCAAATCGGCCAGCCTCTCTTGTTTTCCTAACACAGAGAGCCAAGCTGAGGAGGCACTAATCCAGTTTTCAAAACTGCTCTTGTTTTCCCTTATTGCACATGGGGTTTAAGGGCTGGAGACTTGAAAAGTATCCTATTGAATCTCCCAGTATGAAGTTCTGCTTCATGGAAACATTGCTATAATGACCATGTAGCAAAAATCTAAACAAAAGAGCCACGGGCCTCTACTTCCTTTGTCCCACTCGTGAAAAATATGAGAGAGAGGAGTAATTCCCATAATGAGTGTGGATTAAATCCCAATATCTGTTCCACTGTGAAGCCCGACAGAACAGACACTGAAGAACAAGAAAGGAAAAATCCTTAAAGAAAAAGTGTGTAAGAGAATGATGATGAATGTAAGGAAAGGAATTGGGAAGATTTTTTTTTTTTTAATTTTAAATATATCAACCCAAGTCAAACATTTTTTCCTACCACGTTAAAAGTTGCCTACTGGAAATTGTAAATACAGGGTGATCATGAAAAGTGATGAGTAGGTAACTTTGTTTTTTTTCACTGAGGCTGAAAGTCCTGGAATTTAGTTAGTAAAATCACTAAACATTTCCTATATTTATTGCATCCTCCATTTTTACTACCATTACTCTTTTCTTCTCCATTTCAATACCATTAGCCATATCAACACAGATAATAGAAATAGTTCAGGAAATCAAGCAGTTTTTTAAAAAAATTTTCCCTCCAAGAGAAAGCACATTCCTCAGGGGTTAAATATTATAATTAGAAATAGAGGGGAAATCCCAGCAAAAGCATCCTTTATGCAGCATGAAAATCCATGGCCACTCTGTCATTAAATCAATAAAGGAAAGAAAAGAAAAAGAAAATGAAATCATCTGCCCAAACTACAATAATAAGAAAACATTATGTCTACTTTTTAAAAATCCATGATGGAGACATTTTTTTCCCCCTTTCAACATCAAGAATTCCTCCTGGAAATAAACTGATTATTAAGACAGAACCAAGTGAAATGATTTGTGCATCCAGAAAGCATTGTCGTTTATGTTGAGCAGACTATTTGCAAGGGAGCAAATGTGCATTCAATTATGTCTGGACAGGCAGGGGGTTCAGTCTTTTTTACTTTTCTTTCCCTCTACCCAGACTTCCTCATTTTTTCTTCAGTTAGATTCACAGGCTTTGGGAAAGCAGCGCAAATATGATAGCTGGAAAACACATTTTCCTTTTTCCTATGTAAACAATTGTTTTTGGCAATTCAGAGGTTTCATGGCAGTATTGCATTTTTTTTTCCTGAAAATCAAATGTTTAGTCTCACATTAAAACTGCATGCACGTTTTTATGACTTGGCCTATACAAACATTACAAATGTATGTTTTAAAAGGGAACTTTTAGGCTGTTTCTTCTTTGGGTCTACACTTTTTCCTAGTCCCACTGTTTTCTCATTTACAGGACATTTTCATATCTTGGTATGTCCTCAACAGCATCTGTTTCTCCTCAGTCACAACTTTCACGCAAGAATAATAACTCTTTGGTGTCTTCGGTCAGGTTTTGTTTTGCCCCCACCTATGAACTTCATCAGGATGTGTTGAAAGTTGACAACTCCATTTCTGGAATTCTCTTGGATCTCTTTTGGAGCTGTATCAAAGAATATAAGCAGGGCTCAAATGTATCTGGGCTCTGCTGAGCTCTTTGAGGAAGGCTGTCACATAGCTGCATCTTCTGTTCTCCCTGTACCCAACTTCTCCATAACTCCACATAGGAATGGAGAAAACTCCACCTTTTGTTCATGTGGGGAAAAAAGCATCACAATGCTTGTTTTCCCAGCAACACTCTACCTTGTCCATTAATAGCTGGAAAAATTGCTTCTCACTTCACTGAGTTTTCTATCCCCTTCACTTTTTCACCCCACACCATCTACCGTCCTGAAGGTTTTCACTGTCGATTTTTATTTTCAAAAATTTTTAAAGATTTATTTTATTTATTTATCCCTCCCCCTCTTTGTTTGCACTTGCTGTCTGCTCTCTGTATGCTTTCTGTGTCTGCTCGTCTTCTCTTTAGGAGGCACTGGGAGCTGAACCTGGGACCTCCCATATGGGAGAGAGGCACTCAATCGCTTGAGCCACCTCAGCTCTGCGCTTTGTTGTGTCTCTCATTGTCTTTCCTCTGTGTCTCCTTGTTGCATCAGCTTGCCGCATCAGCTTGCCGTGCCTGCCCTTTACGCCAGCTCTCTGTCTTGCTTGTTTACTCCAGGAGGCACCAGGAACCGAATCCGGAACCTCCCATGTGGTAAGCAGCAGTTCAATTGCTTGAGCCACACCTGCTTCCCTCCATTGTCCATTTTTTTAATGCTCCCAGCAATTGTCAGGAAAGGCCAGATTTGCTTGAAGAGCTTTCCCCAGCAATTGTTGCAATAATAGAAAGATTAGTTGAATGACCAAGAAAAGAAAGAAAGAAAAAAGCATTCTTTTTTTGCAGTGTTTTGCCTAAGAGGAAAAGTATCACAGGGTCACGCCTTAACACCTCATCTTTCTTATAACATATGTCATGCTGTTTGTTATTATTGTGACTCTTTCTGTTGCAAGAGGTACAGTAAACTCAACCCCAAAGTGGCCCAATCCAAAAGAGAATTTATTGGTTTGTATAAGACCAGAGGCGAGACTGCCTTCTGGGGCTGATAAATGTGGGGTTCCAATGGTGCTGCCAGGCCACTGGGTTCTCTCTATAGACAGCTTAGCTTCTCTCTCTTCAGTGTTGACTCATTCATAGGCAGGTTCTCTCCTCAAGCTCATGAGATGACTCCAGAGACTCCAACACTTGCATCTACTCAGTTTCCCATCCACAAGGGTCCTTGCAGTCTGCCATTTGACAGTGGAAGGGTTAGCTCCATGAAGCCAGATTTCCTGTGGCTTTGGAAAGAGAAGCACCCCCTGGAGATCTCATGTGCTCTTTACCCTGAAATCCCAGTCAAAATCTCATTGTGCTGCTGTTTGGTAACAAAACCAAGATTTATATCAAGTGTGCTCTATTCTCCTTGGAGCCCTATGCTTCAGGGGAGGTGAGCTCTACCCCAGCCCCTGGGTTTGAGTCCGTTTGACCAAAGACTTTCAGTGTGGTCCCATTCCTTTTGACCATGTTGATTTAGGCAAGGACATGTAGCACAATTCTGGTCAAGGAGATGTGATGGAAGGTCATTTGGGGATTTGGGGAAATGCCTCTTTGCTCCTGAGAAGGGACACACAAGGAGATACAGCCTCTTCTAGATGTTGTGTTGCTGTGATACCTACAGCTACTTCAGCTATCTAGTGACCAGAGCAGGAACTAGTTCAAGGACAGAGACCATGTGCTGGGGATGGCATAGCAGAAAAACAGAAGGAACAAAGGATTTTGAAGATACTGACCTTAGGACCTCTCATGCTGTGAGAGAATACATTATTCTTATTGGATCAACTCTGCTAAGTTGAGTTTTCTTGTTAACAGCAAATTTGATCTTCTCTTGTTGTTTTTTCTCTGGGCCTACACCTTTTCCTGGTTCCATTATTCTCTCTTTTACAGTACATTTTCATCCCAAAGTATCCTAAATGACATTGTCTCATTGGCTCCAGTTGGGTCATATAGGCTCATTCCTGATCCCTCACTGTGGGCATGTGATGTGTGATTGGCCTCAAGCTGGATAGTCAGCCCCCTTCTGGAGTGGGATGGGTCCATCCCAGCTGCTTATGTGAACTGAACATGCAGGAGGAGGAATAGTCAGTGGACTAACCAGCCCAGGCTATGGTTTCCAAAAAAACAATGAAGAGATGCTGTGAAGCAAAAATATCAGATGTTCAGTACACTGCCCTTTTAAACGTGCCTTTTATTACACAGTGGCCTTATATTGCAGGTACAGTGGACAGGGAGTGTGGAATCCATTACCTGGTCTGCTAGCCCAGCAGGTACACAATTTTACAGGTGGTGTAGACCAAAGGTAGATTTGCTGTGCTACTGACTCTTCTCAACAGCTTATGAACACTTTTCCTCAGTTAGGACCTCCTATTTCCAGCTTTGGAAGCCATGGCAAAGGACAGTGTGAACCATGACCAGGACAGAAAGCACTGAGTTGTTGGATGATCCAGTGCTCCCTGAAGGATACTAGAAAAATCATGCAGCTATTGAAGATGGCCCCATGGTTTTCTGCCTCCCCTTCTTGCCTCTATCCTTAAACCTCAGTTGGTCTCACAGCTCTCGGAGTCAGCTGGTCTGTAGAACCGTGGGGTCTCAGGTCAGGCTGCAACTAGTGATTTCAGTTCTGCAGTTGGCTGGAATTCCATCTGTCAAGAAGGTTTCATAGTCAGCCATTTGATCATGGAAGGGTTAGCCCCTGAAACTGGATTTCCTGTGGATCTGGAAAGAGAAGCACCCCTGGAGATCTGACACGCTTTGTGAAAATTAGGGGTTAGCTTTTGCAATTCCCTGTTAGTCTCTGCTGAAGCTAATGGACTTCAAAATTAGAGCATAAAAAAATAAATACAACATAAAGAAGAATTCTCTCTCTTTTTATTATGAATATACGTAACTTTATGACAAGAGAATCCAATCTTGTCTATCTGCTCGCCTCCAGGTGATTTACTCTCTGTCAATACACAGACATGCATTTTTACTTGGTTATAATTAGTGTTGACCTAGTCATTTTTGTTCAAGAAAGCTTTTCTTTGCCTTGGCATCCAGATTTGTTTTTATAGGGCAGGAAAACATTGAGAAGCAGAATGATCCCTCACTGGAGAGCTGGGAATATTGTATGGGGTCATACTACCCCAGAGCTAAAGAAACCTTAAAGGACCCCACATCCATGTTTCCGATGGCCGCCCTTCTACATGAACAGACTCGCTCCAGCAGCTTTCCCACTCAAGCCCCTCTCCAGGTCCCCCTCCCACAGCATCAGGGATGGACTCTCACTTCCAAAGTAAGAATCAAATCCCTTTCTCCAGGCCTTCTAAGGCCCACTTGTCTGTCGTGGATGGGTACATTTTGTCCCTCCTTTCCTGTGCCTTGGAGTTATCTAAATGGTTTCTATCACAGGAAGAAAGATGAAATGCTGCTGCTCTGGGAAGCCCACTATGCTATTGCCCTCGAGGTCTTTTTTTTTTTTTTTTTTTAAACCTATAATCACCCACTAATGATTTCCCATCAATCAAAGCATAAAACTGCCAGTCCTTTTTTCTAACCTGAACCAAGGAAGTCGCAGCCTTAGGATGCATTAAAAACAGCAAATATTTGTACAGCTGTCCCTAGGTCCATGGCTCATAAAAACATTTAGCTCCAAACCACCTTGCTACCTTCTGTGCTTTGGGAGTTTCACACACAACCATTCAGGCCATCGGCTCAGCAACTAGTTCAGTGGTCAGGCTCTGCCTTGCACATGTGGCATGGAGGAAAGCAGGAAAAAGCAGAACTTGGAGATACACAAGTTCACTTTCTTTTGTTTGGGGGACATGAGGCCCCAACGAAGTTTCCCGAAAACTGTTCAGGCACAGTCTCTGAGTTGTGAGTTTTCCTGTGGCTCTTCACACTTTGGCTTGCGGGTGGGTCTTAACCCCTGTCCCCTCTATGAACTAAGTGGTCTTTGGAAAGCATCCTTCAAAGGAGATGCGGGGGGAGAGACGGGGTATCCACATTGATAGATGCGCGGCACAAAGCGGCGGGCCTTTTTCCATTCAAGCCCAAGAAAGGAAGAACCGGCGCTCTAGCAGCTGGCTGGTTTTCAGGTGACACGGACTTCTGGCAGCCTTGGGTCCCAGCGAGCCGCTTTGGGTTTTTACCTCCTGCAGGATCCAGCCTGCGTCCCCGGCCGGGACAGGGCGAGCCACACCCGCCCAGAAGAGCGCGGAGGAGCGGGAGGCGAGGAAGGCGGGTGAGACAGGGTGACCCTGGCGACCCTACGCGCGCCCGCCCCGCTCGCTCGCAGCTGCACCTGCCCGCCTAGCGCGCGGAACCGCCTGCGGAGGCCATGGCCAGCCCCGCGCCCCTAGTGGCCTCCATCAGCCACCAAATGGTGGCTCTGCAAACCCTGCAGCTGCTGCAGCAGGAGTGGGGTTGGGCGGACGGTCCCGGCGCCCCCGGGCGTCTCTACGACCCGCCCCACGTGGCCGCCGCCCCAGCGCGCCGCCCAGGCCCGATGCGGGCCCCACCTGAGCCCGGGCGCGAGGAGGGGGCCGTGGGGAGCAGGCTGGGAGGCTCCCTGGAGGTCGAGGTGGCGCGAGGCGCCGAGGGGGGCGCGGAGCGGCTTCTGGTTCCCCGGGACCGCGGGCCCTGCACCCTGGCCCAGATGGCGATGCGCAGCGCGCTGGCGCGCGTGGTCGACTCGACCTCCGAGCTGGTCAGCGTGGAGCAGACGCTGCTTGGCCCCCTCCAGCAAGAGCGGTCCTTCCCGGTTCACCTGAAGGTGAGTCCCGCCCTCGCCATATGCCCCATGAGGGGTCGGGATGGGAGGGGGGGGCGGGGGTCCCCGGGATGCCGCGCGGAGCTGGCCACCGGGATTCAGCTCTGGGATGAGGAGGGGACGTGACAATCTCGGGACTTAGCAATTGGGCCCACCTGACTGCGGAGCAGAGAGGCTGTATTATACATAGTATAATACAGCTATGTATAATACAGCTGCATTTCACCAACCTTCCCTGGGAACTCCTTCCCGTCTGGACATAAATCATGCTTCCTACTCCCGCCGAAGCCGATTCCAGATTCCACATGTGCAGATTTAGGGACGGAGGCCAGCTGCACCCCACCCCCTCCCTTGCCGACTGCCCTTCCAAATTAATAACCCTTTCTCCAGAGCCTTAAATGCATTTATTACGTCTCCTCTGCCTTTCGTCTGACGAAATCATCTACGTTCATTTAAAGTTCCTTCACGCTCTGGGATCACGATGATTTGTGCATAAATCCTCTTCCCACAGAGCTCAGGGGCCTTCCAGAGTCCACCCGAATTCTCATAAAGTGGGGTGTGAGTGGGATTGGGCCCTGGGTGTTGAAGCGTGAATACCAACACTAAACTCCTGCTAAGTCCCACAACTCATGCTTTTTGGGCACAGTTTCCTCTTAAGGTACAAAACTGTTTTAGCCAATTTAACCGGGAAATAGAGTAGTGGCCTGGCCTCCCAGGTTGAGTGAGCTTGGGGAAATCCAGGGTTCTTGGTTCCAGTCCTGGCCTTGCCATTACCCTAATTGGTTGAAGGTCGCAAATCTCTCCAGACTTCTTTGGCTTTCAAATTTTGACCTAGAGTCTTGTTTGGATGGTTCTGGTGGGAGCCTGGTGCCTGGGTCTGTCAGTGCTGAAGGGAGTGGAAGAGATGAGGTGAGGTAGGCTTAGGGCACTTGGTACTTCTCAAGAGTTTTTTCTCTTTTACTAGAAGCTGGGGATTGCAAAAAGTTGCTATGTAGTAGGTTGCATACTACCCTGTGAAAGATTTATTTAAAATCATATGTAATAAAGCATATTCTAGACCCAAATAAGTATTGTTGTTCTGCATCAGGCTTTCTCAACCTCCACAGTATTGACATTTTGGGCTGGATGAGTTTTTGTTGCAGGGGCTGTCTGGTCCATTATAGGCTGTTTAACCACATCCCTGGCCTCTACCAACGTCATGCCAGTAGCACCCTCACCCTTGCCACCAGGATGAAACAACCAAAAATGTCTCCAGACATTGACAAATATCCATGGGCAGGGAGGGAGCACCTCCATTTGGGAACCACTTCTACACTCACCTTGGAAGGTTAAATAGTATAATACAGCTGCATTTCACCAATGCTTGCAAGTGTAAGATGCACCTTTTTTTTTGTACCACCAAGAAAAAAAAATTCTGCTAATGAAATTACTATGCATATTGATTATAAACTAAATCCTGAATTCAGAGATTTAAAAATGGGAATCTTAGAATTGATGAAATATGAAGAGCGATGTGACATTCGGAGAGCATATACAGGGCGTATATAGTTTGGCAGAAGGAGAGCGTGAGTGATCTCTTTTATCAATGGTGATCATGGAAGGCTTCTTGGAGGAGGCAGCCTTTGAAAAATGAGTGTTTGCTCTCCAAGTGTTCAAAGGCAAAAGATTTTCAGGGGAGTTGTCTGATGCAAGGCTCCAAAGCATTGAAAGGGCATAGAGTTTTGGGGGAACTGCAATTAGCTCATCATGGCAAAAGGCAGAAAATGGTACTGGGGAGGTATGTGAGGTGCATGTGGAGAAAGGCCCATGTATCATGCTGAGGACCTTGGCTTGTCTTGCAGGCAGAGGTACAAGTTGAAATGATAGAGGCAGGGACTGGAGCCCAGATAAATCATGGGAGAGTTGGTTGCATTTATGGGTGTTGAGTCAGATGATGATTTTCTGCGGGTCTGATGCCACTCACAAAGGCGTAAAACCCCTGTCCTCTGCTCATCCCTAAGAATGATGCCATTTTAGCTGAAGCCAGCCCTCAGGTCTATTTGGTAATTCTAAAAAAAAAAGGTCTTTCTAATATACTTTCCCCCATGCCACCTTCAACATCTATCTAAACATTTTCTGCCTTTCTCAAGCCTTCTTCATGCAAATCCCAAGCCTCTTACCCCTTCTCTGATAAAAATGAAACCATCTCACATCTCTACCTAAAAAATCTCTTTTCCACTCATCATCTTCTTGTCTCTGATAAAGAAATGGTGTATGTGTGTTTTTTTAAAGAAAAAAAAAAAAAAGTCTCTCCAGTGTAAATTCTTTTTCTTGGGCACTGAAGCAAATCTTCTTTCACCTGCCCCCAGACCTTTTTGTATCAATCCTCACCTCTCTCCTTATATTTTCTATTAATTTCTCTCTGCCTATTCTTCTCAGTTCATAAACACGCCCAATGCTTCCTTATCTTCCCATCCCCTTCCTCACGGTCCTTTCCTTCCCTTTCACAATCAAACTTTGCAGTCATCTGGATGTGTTGCTGCTGCTTTCTGGAAGCTTCCAGAGTGTTTTTTAAAAACAGGAATCTTGCACTGTATTACTACTGGAGGTTGCTGTTCCCCTGCAGGAGTAAATGAGTTTCAGGGCCTCTGAGGACAGCCAGTGCTTTCAGAAGGGAAAGAAGCAGGGAGTGGTTTCTCCAGAAGCTTTGCCTCCTTGCCCGCATCCTGGAATGTTGTTTGGTAGGCTGTTTGGAGAAAAGGTAATATCTCCATTTGGTTTGTAAAGTAACAATTACAAAGCACTTAGACTTGAGGAGATGGCTTTTCTGTTGATCCAGGGGGCTAGTTATGCAGACTTGGCTTTCTTAATACTAGTGTTAATTCAAATGATTTGGAAGGGAGTTTTCTATATTTTTTTCAGTAAAAACATGCAGATTGGTTTTATATACCAGAATGGCTCCAGCAGGATTTCTACTAATGGAAAGAAGATGTGTGTGTCACTGGGAAGGGTGTGAAAACCTCCCCAACATCAGGTCTCTTCAGTGATGTTACTTGCCCTGGGGAGTGGGAAGGGGGTCCCCTGGAACCAAACCCTGTGCCTGGGAAGACAGACATTAGAGACTCTGGGCAGATTATTTAGCCTTCCTGGGCCTCAGTTTCCTCACCTGTAAAGTGGGCACAGTGGCGCCTAACCTCTACTCAAGGACTGAGATAATACATATCAAGTCTGAGCCAGTGGCTGGCTAGAGTAAGTCTCTATACATTTTTGTGATTATCATAGTCATCATCATCTTCATCATCATAATTATTACTATGAACAGGTGGATCTTTCAGGCATTCTTTCTGACTGCATTCTATCATTGTGAATTCCATTCTTGGTATTAATGGCTCAGATCATTGAACTCTGCATTCATTTTTCTGGATCTATTGATAAAAGCAGAGTTAGGATGCCTCAGAGAGACTTCCAGGGACTCCTCTGCCTTCCCCAGGTCAGCTTCAGCAGCAAATGAATGATGGACTTAGAGAGGTGTCCCCACTGAGGGACTTGCTGACCAAATGCCTGAGGGTTAAGGAAGTGACAGTTCAGGCCCTAAGGAAGAGAGACCGTCACCATGACAATAACAAACATTATTATAGTGTTTACTCTTTTCCTAAAGAAGCCAACACTTAATACTTCTTTTGAACACCTATAGATTATCAAACCGTGCCAAATGACAACAATAACAACAAAAACAAAACTACAAAATTAATTTCTTCATGATGAAAAAAAAAATGCCTGAAAGTCCTGATCTTGTTATATTGGTGGGTGGAGAAAAAGGAGTTCACTGGCTTGGCAAACATTTATTCCAAGGGGAAAATGAGGCTCCAAGGAATTGAGGGCTTTGCTCTAGATCCCACAGCTGGTAAGTGATGGCATCAGGACTCAAACGTGATTTTATCTGACTCCTTCT
Source organism: Cabassous unicinctus (assembly GCA_029593785.1). NCBI lineage: Eukaryota > Metazoa > Chordata > Mammalia > Cingulata > Chlamyphoridae > Cabassous > Cabassous unicinctus. The sequence continues at coordinate 11,044 of JAQZBX010026680.1, read as the reverse complement.
ACTGCTCCTTCATAGTGCTAGGCTCCCAGGGAGGCTATGAGCATCAGGCTGAGATAATGTACTTGAGCTGTGTGCACTGTACCTCATGAGAGCTGTGATGTCCTCATAGAGAGTGTGGCTCATGCATCTGCTTATGCCGTGACTGCCTTAAGAAATCATTATCAAACCAGGAGTACTGACAAGAATCCATTAGGCCTTTACCACCCAAAGGGAACAAAGAAGCATGCAGGATACCAGAAGGAAGCCAGAATGGTATTTTAAAAACTGCCCCAAATGACCAATACCAATAGGGACCATTAACAAAGCCAATTATGAAGCCACTCTGATTGGGTTTTGTCTGGCTTCCTTTGAAATTTAAAAACACGTGTGGTTCCCAAGAGTTCTGTTCTAGAGCAGGTATCATGGAAGCTATGGCTGAGGCCAACTTCAGAAGGCAGGAGAACTCTCCTGCCATTGTAGGTTCCACTAGCCCGTCCATTTCAACCAGCACGTTCTGAGACCGATTATTCCATTACTATAGGCAGCCCTCGCTGGTTTTCTCATTCACCTCAGTGAGAGTAGCAGTCGTGTACCGTTGGCTGTGGCTTCACAGTCATTGCTAGCTTTCTGTGCAGATGGCTTGAATGAGCAAGGCACTGATGATGCATGCTTTGTTCCCCTCTAACATGGCTTTGCAGTTTATGCAAACTCAGGATCAAGAATGATTAACATAGGGAGCAGATGTAGTGCAAGTGATTGAGCGCTTGCTTCCCATGTACAAGGTCACAGGTTCGAGCCCTGGTACCTCCTAAAAACAAACAAACAAACAAATGAAAAAGCCAACTCTCATTGGGGAGTGGGTGTAGCGCAAGTGGTTGAGCTCCTGCTTCCCATGTATGAGGTCCTGGGTTCAATCCCTGGTATTTTCTTAAAAAAAAAAAAAGATTAACACACTACTGAAGAAATAAATGCTCATGGTTATCTTATCAATTGTTACAGTCTGTATTTGGGACAAAATTGTGCTTTTATAGTAGGAACAGGCTCAGTGACTAGTCACAGGATTTCTGTCATTCTGCCCTCTCCCATGATTGTCAGCTCTGTAAGGAGCTCGTCTACAGCTTTATAATTCCTTCCAATGTGAATGTCTGAGAAGAATGGCATCTAAGCTTTCTGAAATGAAAATTTGGGGAAAGATATTGCAGGAAAGCCCTAAAATATCCAACCGTTTATGTCTGGCATCTCAGTGGAAACGCTGCAGTGTTTTATTTTGCAATTTTTTGGTTTCCCTTGTGAGCCTCCCTGAATCAATTGCCTGTCCCCATCACAAAGTGCTTTTCACTGGGTTCCTCAGATGGAAATGGTACCGTACCCAAAGCAAACGCAGAGGGAACCTCAGTTACCTGTGAGGTTTGTACTGGGTTCACCACAAGTAAAAATGTTTAATTTCCTGTGGACAGCAGGCTTTTTATGGTGACTGGCAGATATTTTGGTTCTTCATCGGGTGCTTTATTAATACTCAGTTACATATCTATTTGGGACTGGCCTTGGGTTCAGACAATGGGTGATGGCTCCTTGTAGATCAAAGCCAGAGTTTAATGATCTTAATGAAGTTGGGGCTACTGTGTATGATAGTATCTTCTAAAAGAGAGAGACATCCTTCTTACTTATGTGCAACACCTGCCTGGAGGATTCCAGTGAGTTCAGGGAAGGGATTTGTGTTCCTTTGTGGGACCCAGCATTGGGCCTCCTAAGTGGAGAGCAGTCTGCTGGGCAAGCCCCCATCACAGAAAACCAAGGGAAAGCTCTTTCGGTCTTTGTTGCTCTCTGTAGAGGATGTTCAGCATTCAGGGAGAGTGAGAGGGGAAAACATGAGAAGCAGCAGGTTATGGAGGCCATTGTAAGAATATAGCTCAAGATCTCACTGCTTTAAAAAGAGCCATTTCTTTTCAAGCCAGTGATTAAGTGAGTATGAACTGACTTAGAGTTTGAGTATACCTAGGCATTATTTTGAAGGTGGGAAGGAAAAAAAAACAACAATCTGTGGATTGTTTAATAAAATTTGTCTGCATTTGTACAGCCAATGGAGTCAAACTGTATTTTTGACTTTATTATCTGCTCGGTGTTGGTTTCAGAAAACAAGCTTTGAAACGGACTCCTGCTGCCTTCGAGCCTTCAATTTTGATGGGAGTGTTTACTTTTAGTAAGAAGCTACAAAAGGCCTTAACTCTTCTGCCCTTTGTGAATGTTTTTGCAGGTTCATTCTCAATTCTTCAAGATTCCAGGCATGCAATTTCCTAATAACACAATGCTTCATGCAGAAAAGTGCAAGCGTGGTGGTATTTCTAAGACACCTCCCTTATACCAGGTCAAAGAGAAGGGAGAATTCCAAGTAGGAGGTCTATGATTAGCTAGAGTTTGGTCTCACACGGGAGCACAGAAGTTTCCCTGCCTTGACTCTCTTCCAAAAGCCAAACCCTTTCAATGTTGCTTCAGGGAAGGGGATTGGGCCAGTAGGCCGCTCTTCAATTTGAATGTGCTCATGGCCAATTTGAGTTTCGTGATATTCACAACAGTCAGTTAAGCTTAAGAAAAATAGTTTGAGTGTGGCCAAGGAAGAAACCTGAAACAATTCACTTGTAGACATTTTTGTTCTGTCCCCAAAGCTAGCGTATTGCCTCTCTTGGGGGCTTCTGTCCCACCCTGTTCACCTCACTGTGGCATCTAGAGCTCCATAATTCCTGTCCACCTGTCTGTCTTCCACCTAAGATGACGAGCTCTGTGAATTACTACCCAACATGCAGCACCTGGCATGGGTTCCAGTTTGGGGCAGGTCTTTGATGAACAGTTTGACAGAGAGAGGTGAATTCCTCTCTGCTGCTCACTTGCTGAGGGACTGTCAGCCACTCAGTCTCTCCAAGCCACATTTCTTTTCACCTGTAATGGGTTGCAGTGAGTGTTGAGTGAGGCAAGTGTATAGAAGCTAGGCTTGGAGCCTGGCACCCAGCGGGAGCTCAGGGTCACAGGCCAGACCAGTGTTCTCACAACACGGGTCTGCCATGGTATTCCCATGCCCGGAAGTCTCCAGTTGACACCAAAGCTTTCCATACAAGCTTCTATCTTGATTCGCAACCCAACGCTCTGGTCTTCTCAGACTGGCCCCTCACAGTACCAGTCCCGTTTCGATTGTGCTGCTCATTCTGAACCTCAGGAGCCATCTTCTTTCCTGATGACTAGTCAAATTTTGTCTTCCCAAATGTCACCTGTCTTAGAGTGTCAAATGTCAAATACCGTCCTCCTACCTATTACTTCTCTGGTGCCTTTCCCATACTTCCATTCCCTTCTGCAAAGGCCAGTCATATTCTAGTGGCCTCAACCACTCTTTTTGAGCCTTAACTTCATTCGGGGACATCTCTCCTGAAGAATACCAAGGAGGACTCATCTTGCCAATTAGATTCTAAGCTTCTACTGTGCTTAGTTTTCTTTTCTCTTCTTCGTTTTTTCCCTTCCCTTCCCTTCCCTTCCCTTCCCTTCCCTTCCCTTCCATTCCCTCTTTCTCCCTCTCTCTTGGCACCCCTCTTTCTCCCTTACCCTCTTTTTCCCTCTCTCCCTTTCCTTCTCTCCCTCTTTCCCTCTCCCTTTCTTGAATTCTTACTGGCTTCTCAGCATCCAGCAGAGTTTTTTTTTCATAACCTTGGATTGATGGGATGTTTTACAAAATCAAAGAGCTTTCATATCCATGAAATTTCCCCTTTACAACGTCCCTATGTAGTAGCAATTATTGTTTCTGGGTTACAGATGAGAAAGCGGAGTATTCAATACATAAAATGGGAGGTTTAGCAAAGGGGCAAGATGATTGTTTGAGAAAGAATGAGCTCTGCCTCTTGGGTCTTTGTAAATGCCCAGGGGGCCGTCTGTCCCTAAAGAGGGATGAGCAGCAAATCAGGTCTCCAGTTGTGACATGCTGTTGTAGAACCTGCCCTTGTCAACATTTTATCCTTTTAGTCATTGGCTTGGATGAGCGTATATTATGGACACTCCAGTCTATGAGATTATTAAATAACATAAAGGGGAAAGGAACATTTATTAGTTACCTACTCTATGCCAAGGACTATTATACCCTACATACATTTTCTCATTTAATTTTCACTGTAACTCTATAAAATAAAAAATGCTGTTATCCTCATTTATTGCATGTGGAAACTAGGTGCTATTAAGAAACTTTTCCATGATCATGATAATGGGATTCAGACTCAGGCCTGCCTATACTACCCTTTCCTCATATCAAATAGTAGCATCAGGATCCCAAAAAACCATGGCATTCTGCAATATGCTTAATTAAATAAAATGCAATTTATTAGAGATGAGTTCTCATAGAGGTTCTGGGGGATGTCATGGCTTAATGATGCATATGGAAAAGAGTTAGGTGTTTTAGATGACAACAAACCCAATGGGAGCTGACATAACTCAAAACAATGGGGCTACCAAAAATCCAATGGGTCCAGGACTGTTTTGCTCTTATTCACAGACATATTTGTAGAATGTTGGAAAAGGTAATGTCATCTCAGAATGTGTCTCTAGGAATTCAGTGTCTAGAACAAGGTCAGGTCAAAATGTTGCCCTTTTCTAGGATGTTCAGAACTGCCCTGAAATTTTGAGTTAAGTTCTTAAACCAGAGATATATGGGTTTGCCCACATAGTCACAACCGCAGGGATGGATAATTCCAGATCATACATCGAAGTAACTGATGATCTTTAGCCTGGAGAACAGAAGGTAGGAAAAATGTGTAGTACAAGATAGGGGTTATAGTTTGGAATCAGTGCTTCTCAAACAGTGTGCCTTGCACCCTGGGGTGCCTCAAATGGTTAGAAGGGTGGCAAGAGGTGATTCCTTAGCTCTCTGGTATGTGGACTCTGGGGCAGCTGGATTCCCTGGCCATTCCTTTTACTTCAGCATGTCAAAGAAATATAAGCATTTTCTATGTGTGCCTTGTCATGGAAGAAACTGAAAAGGAATGCTCTATAGGGTAGAACCAGGAGCAGTAGCAGCTGTGTTAGATTCCCATTGCTGCCATGACAAATTATCATAATTGTAGTGGATTAAAATAGCAAATTTATTATAATGCAGTTCTGGAGCTCAGAAGTCTGGAATGGGTCTTGCTGGGCTCAAATCAACTTGTGGGCAAGGCTGGGTTCCTTCTGGAAGCTCTAGAGGAGAATCCATTTCCTGGCCTTTTCCAGCTTCTAGAGGCCACCCACATTCCTTGGCTTATGAACCCTCTCCATCTTCAAAGCCAGCAGCTTAGCATCTCTCTGACCATTTCCGAAGTCACATCTGCCTCTTACCACAGATTGGACACACCCTGATCACGCAGGGCAATCTCCCATCTCAGGTTCCTTCACGTAGTCACATCTACAAAGCCCCATTTGCCATGGAAGGTCACCTACTCACAGGTTCTGGGATTGGGATGTGGCCATCTTTGGAAGGCCATCATTCTGCCCGCCACAGAGATTTCAGCCCCAAATTAGGAAGAATGTTTGAAAACGAGAGTTGTCACCTGTCATAGATTGGCTCCTAAACGCAAGAGTTTCTCGGGGGTATCCCAGGAACTTTTGGACAGCCACATATCAGGTGTGCTGTAGGAAAACTTCACCCATCAGAAAGCACTTTGCATGACCCCCGGCTTCAATTCTGAGCCAAAAATGCCTGCCCTTCCAAGGGGTTGGGTTTTTGTGTTTTTTACCGTGGCCTTCATCACATTTCTCTGGACATTTAGATATATGCTTTATGTGGCTTATTCCCCCTACTAGGTTGTAAGCTTTTCAGAGACCATGAATCAGGTCTTATTGCCTTTTTATCCAGTGCACTTTTGTATTGGAGGCTTGATGCACACTTGAACTGTCAAGCAGGCCGGGACCCTTCACAGGTAGGTTAGTTGAGTCACAAGAGAGTACTTCAATGCACTTTAAAAATGTCGGCCATCAGGTTGGACCACTGTAGCAATACATTTCATATCCAGTGTCTAAAATTACATAAGGCTTTAGAAATTCCCCAACCTCCCTTCAGATTGCTCAGCCATAGAGTTCTGATTCTGGCAAAATGCTCAAAGTCCCGTGTAGGATATTACATCATTCCTGGGAGCGCCTGGGACTTGCTAAATAAAATTTGCTAAGAGGATATACTCTGTCATTCAATGGAAAGCACCACAAGTGAAATCGTCTCCAGTGTCGATCATATGACTTTCTACCCAAAGCCCAAGAGCCAATTAATGTGCTGTTGCTTTAATGCTGCAATTTGTGAACCTCACCTTCCACGACTGAATCCATGGAGATTTGGTTGGAGGCCATGACTCTTTGGTCCGTAATTGGCCTTCGCATCTTCCAGAAAGTAAGAGAAGCAATCACCTGATTTATTTTCCCCTTCCCTGGTTTAAGTGTCCCATGGAAAGCCTATTCCTATTCGTTTTCTTTGACTGTTAATATATTTGAGAAAGGATTAAAAGGAAATGCAGTGCAAAAAGAGTAAAATAAAGAGACTTTGCAAAGTTCACCAGAGATCTGAAGTTTACTCACGGCCTCAGGGACCTGTACAGCCCAGCAGTTGAATTTTATTGTGTGTATAATTTCCCCATTCTTTGATTATTTACAGTGAACTTGAAATTGACTTCAGACCTTAGGCCCACAAATATGTTTTTAAAGGCATTTTGATTTTCTTTGGGTGGTGAATGCCTCTGCAGACTGACTAATGGGCACATGGCACACATTTTAGTGGTTCCTTCTATTTAGAATTTCCTTTTTTGCATGCTGTCTTTGATCCTTCCACTTTGTACTTCGAGTTGGATTACTTGTATAAAGCAAGCAGACAAGTTCCCTTGATGTGGACTTTGTGGAAGTAGTCCAGAGTGATTTCCCCCCAACTTTCCCATTTCCAAGCAACATGTTTTAGCAATAACAGGTTACTCCCAAAATTATAGGACAGATTATCTGACACCTCTGAGCAGAAATGAGCCACAAAGTCAGAGAAAGGAGAATGCTTTAAAGAAAAAAACAAAACAAAGTCCCCCCCCCACCCCAAACAAGAAGTGTGGTAACCTGTGAATAAACAGGGATGTGCTCCTCTTTCTCTCCCAACCCCTAACTCACACAATGGTCCCACTGCCATTTTTTGTGGAATTGAAATAAATGGATATTTCTTTTGTTTCTTGGGGGATGGTTCTCTAATAAGCTCTTTGCCAGAAACCCAGTCCCTTCTTGTCCAAGTGACAGGTCTTATTTATTTATTTATTTATTTATTTTGAGGTACCCCAGAAATGTGGGAATGTGGGAAGCTGGCACTCAACCACTGAGCCACATCTGCTCCCCTGAGTTGGTGTTTGTTTGTTTGTTTTAGATTTTATTTATTTGTTTATCCCCCCAGCACTTGCTGTCTGCTTTCTGTATCTATTCATTGTGTGCTTGTCTTCTTTTTAGAATGCACTGAGAACCAAACCTGGGAACTCCCATGTGGGAGGGAGGCACCCAATGGAGCCACCTCCACTCCCTGCTTGTTGTGTCTCTCATTGTGTTTTCTTGTTGTGTCTCTTCATTGCATCATCTTATTGCGTCGGCTCACCATGACAGCCCATCGCATCAACTTGCTGCCTTGCTCATTTTGATTAGGAAGCACTGGGAACTGAACCCAGGACCTCCCATGTGGTAGGCAGGCACCCAACTGCTTGAGCCATATCTGCTTCCCCCGAGTTGGTTTTTTTATTTGTTTTGCTTGTTTTTTTTTTTTGTTTTGTTTTTTTTTAAAGGAGGCACCAGGAACCAAACCCGGAATCTCCCATGTGGGAAGCAGGTGCCCAGCCACCTGAGCCACCTCCGCTCCCTGATAGGGTTTTTCTTAGGGGGAAAATAGCTTCTCCTTTACAGAATTAGTTCAGAAGAAAACTCTAGTCCCTCATCAAATGTAGGTTCAACTATTAGTTCTTTCTTTGATTTTCTTTTGAATTATCTATTTTTCTTTTCCTGATTTATTGAGTTGAATTCTTAGCTCATGGATTTTCGGTGATTATTCTTTTTTTAATATAAGTATTTGCTTATATTACATTTCTAAGTACCACTTTAGCCCATCCCACAAATTTGTTATATAGTTTTTCTATAATTGTTCAGTATAAAGAATTTTTTAAAAATTATTATTTTTTCACTAAACCATGAATTCTTTAGAAGGATTTTTCAGTCATACATGTTTTGGGAAGGTTATCTTTATGTTATTGATTTCTCATTTTCTTGCTTTGTGTTTTGTGAGATATGCTTCATAAATATTCCATATGTGTTTGAGAAGAAGGTGTATTTGCTTATCTCCGTTAGACCAAGTTTGTGAATAGTATTTTTCACTCTTCTCTGTCCATACTGCCTATTTTGTTGTTTGATCTATCAGTTTCTGAAAAAGCTGGATTATAATCAGCCTCTGTGGATTGAATGTATTTTGAAGTTAACGTATTAGGCACATACAAGTACAAAATTGTTCTGTCTTCGTGGGTAATAGTTCCTTTCATTAGTTGTAGTTTATTTTTTCCTTAATAATGATTTTTGCAGCTTTTTTTGGCTTCTCATGCCTAGTATTTATTTACTGTTTACCTTCAAACCTTGTTTTTTAGTTTTAAATTTTGTTTTAAACAGCATATTGCTAGATTTTTGAAAGCCCAATTTGTCAAACACTATCTTTTAAAAGGTGAATTTATCTATTGGTATTTATTGTACTTTCTGGTATATTTAGATTTATTCTGGCCATCTTATTTGGTGCTTTCTGTTTACCTTGCTTTATGTTTTTGTCATTAGTTCTCCGTTTCTACCTTCCACAGACAGGATCAACAAAGTTTAGGATGAGTAAAGTCTTTTCTTTCTTTGAGTTCCTTTTCCTATGCTTCAACTATGCATGCTCTTTGGGTTACATTGTTCAGTGTCACAGTCTCAATTTTCAACCTTAATTATGATGTCCCCTAAATCTACATCTCTGGCTCAGACTTCTTCTTTAAGACTGAGACTAAATATCAAATACTTATTGGACATCTCTAGTAGGATTTTCCCACCAAAGACTGTTTCAAACTGAGCCAGACATATCTCCTCATTAAACCTACTCTTTCCCCTTGCAGTTTCCATGTCCATTGGGGGTACCATCATCCATAAGTCAAGGAGTCTTTTTTCACTCCTCCCTCACCCTAAACCTACACATCCAATTATCCCTCTTGTGCTGCTCTTTGTACCTCCTGAGAAGGATCAGTAAAGTTTTTTTTTTTTTTTTTTCATTTTAAAAACAATTTATTGAAGTATATCATTTATACATGAACATACATAAACAGCAAGTGTATAGCAAAAGTTGTGAACTTACAAAACAAACATGCATATCATTGTGCAGGGCTCCCATACGTCATCCCATCACCAACACCTTGCATTGTTGTAAAATATCTGTAACAAATTAGCAAAGAGAATCATAAGCAAATTACTACAAACTGTAGTCAGTATCTTACATTTAGTGTGTTTTCGCCCCCAACTCACCCTATTATTTATTTTGTGCATAAACCATATAGTTTATCTAAAGTATACAATCAGTGGCATTTGGTATAATCACTGAGTTGGGCATTCATCACTTCAATCAATATTAGAGCATTTTCATTACTGAAAAAAAAAAAGCACGCAACAAAAAAACAAACAACTATCATACCCATATGTTAGCTCTACTAATTACAAATCATCATGCTTTCATCATTTCTATTCATTTCCAAACATTTACAAACAACTTTTTACCAATTCTGCACAGATTTATACCTCACTTTTCATTCTTTAACAACATTCTATTCTCTGGTGACTTATTCTAGCTATTAACTCCATGAGTTTGTTCATTATATTTAGTTTATAATAGCGAAGCCATATAATATTCATCCTTTTGTGCCTGGCTTGTTTCACTCAACAAAATGTCCTCCAGGTTCATCCACATTGTCGTATGCTTCATGACTTCATTTCTTCTTACAGCTAAAAAATATTCCACTGTGTTTATATACCCCAGTTTGTTTATCCATTCATCAGTTGATGGACATCTGGGTTGTTTTCATCTTTTGGCAATTGTGAGTAATGTCGCTATGAACATTGGTGTGCAGATGTCTGTTCGTGTCACTGCTCTCAGATCTTCTGGGTATATTACCCAGTAGTGGTATTGCAGGGTCACATGGTAGATCTATATCTAACTTCCTAGGATCAGTAAAGTTTTAATATAGCTTTTCCCTCTACTGGTTTCAAAGTTTTATGTATTATTTCTCTACTTTTAATGATACTTTTCTCATATGCATCCTTAACAAGCCAAATATTGATCAGTTTTGTCACCCTTCTCTTGAAGAATACAATGCCTTGAAATACTCTCCCCCTTACATGTTACTGCTGTTCAGCATTTTAAAAACCATCTTGCTTTTGTAAACCCTAAGTTAGTTGTTGGGATTTTTGCTTTCAACAATCAGTTCTGTAGGTTTCTATAACATCCATGATTTTGTTCACTCTTGTTTCATGCATCTCATGAGTTTAATTTCCTCATGTGAATGACATCTTTAGAAAGTTCTAACAGTGAAAGGTCTACTAGTGGTAAACTTCTTCTATCCTTTTAAGTGAAAGTATATTTATTTTGTCATTTTTTGAGTGATAGTTACTTTAGATTAAGAAAAAATATAGATTACTAGTGATTTGAGGATATTATTTCATTTTCTTCTCTCTTCAATTGCTGTGATTGAGAAATCTGCTCTCTGTCTTGTCATCTTTTGCAAGCTATATGTTTTTCTTTCCAGTTGTTTTTAAGTGAAGTTTTGCTTCAATGCATTCAGATTTGGAGCTCCTTTAATTTATTTTGCTGAAGACTTATTTTACTTCCTGAATCTAAAGGTTCATGTTGGGAAGCGGGTGTGGCTCAGTGGATAGAGCCCCCGTTTACCATATGGGAGGCCCGGGTTCGCGCCCCGAGGCCTCCTTGTGAGGGCACGCCGGCCTGAGCGGTGCGGTGGGCTGATGCAGCAACCTCACGGCAGGAAGCGGCTGTGGCGCA